>OZ023321.1:39273051-39328051 GCA_964007375.1 Ophion obscuratus
CGACCGCATCGCATGCATGTGAGATAGAGCGAGATATACATTTAACTTCAGACCTTCACCAACTAAAGCAGTTGGATTTGTTTGGGCGAAATCCCCAAACAAACCCAAACAAACCCACCAACGTCTTCGAACATCCTATTGAAACGCTTTCGAACGTCTCCGAACGTCTCTTGAACGTCTCTCGAACGTCTCCGAACGTCTCATGAACGTCTCACGAACGTCTCCGAACGTCTCATGAACGTCTCATGAACGTCTCACGAACGTCTCTTGAACGTCTCACGAACGTCTCCGAACGTCTCACGAACGTCTCACGCACGAACGTCTCCGAACGTCTCATGAACGTCTCACGAACGTCTCACCACGTCTCCGAACGTCTCTTGAACGTCTCTCGAACGTCCTCCGAACGTCTCATGAACGTCTCACGAACGTCTCCGAACGTCTCACGAACGTCTCCGAACGTCTCACGAACGTCTCCGAACGTCTCATGAACGTCTCACGAACGTCTCCGAACATCTCTCGAACGTCTCTCGAACGTCTTCGAACGTCTCATGAACGTCTCCGAACGTCTCACGAACGTCTCCGAACGTCTCCGAACGTCTCCGAACGTCTCACGAACGTCTCCGAACGTCTCTTGAACGTCTCTCGAACGTCTCCGAACGGTCTCACGAACGTCTCATGAACGTCTCTCGAACGTCTCCGAACGTCTCATGAACGTCTCACGAACGTCTCCGAACGTCTCATGAACGTCTCACGAACGTCTCATGAACGTCTCACGAACGTCTCCGAACATCTCTCGAACGTCTCTCGAACGTCTTCGAACGTCCATGAACGTCCTCGCGAACGTCTCACGAACGTCTCATGAACGTCTCACGAACGTCTCACGTACGTCTCTCGAATGTTTGAGAGCAATATTTTATACAACTATGTAATCTCATAACAGATAATGTAAGAAAGAAAGGGGTGAGGAGAATTAAAAAATCACATAATGTCACATTTCGTTTATTTGCATGAATCTTTATGATTCAACCACCAATTAAACATTTTACATACATTTTGTAATGCACAATTTTTTTCATGCTTTTCGCATCGTAGAGTATAGCTTACGCCTAATTTACTTAAGGTATCCATATCGCCAAAGTCCACGTCCAACGTTTCAATAACTAGATCATTTTTCATATTTATTATATCAGCTAGCCTTTCTCGTTTTTCATGGCCGTCAACATATACAATGGGATACATATCGACTTCCGTTGGGCCCACAACTGCAGCCGTTATTCCATAGGCCCACTTCAGACCATGATGATTCCGAATCAGCCATGAGGCTTCGTATCTCTCAGATTTTGTGAGAAGTCTCCATGGGATGATACTCGCGAAAATGTAATGACAGAGCACACATTCCGCTCTTAGAATCGCTACTTCCTTCACAACAAAGTTTCTCCCAACAATGAATCCTTGTAGATCGACAAATGTAGGTACAGACATAACGAAGATGGCTCGATCAAGTCGATAGCAAGATCAATTGATGACTGACGTCATTATTTAAGAAACTCGTATTTAAATAATTTATTTATCGAGCGGGGGTTACTTGCTGATCTATACAATTTTACGAACCATGTTTGTCAATGGACAATATTCAACAACTCGATCGTGCAAGATCAGACAATAGGCAGTAGTATTTGGTGGCAAATCTTCCTTACATTCAAACTCTATTCGCACGTCCACGGTAGCATTTTTCACAGACTCGTTCTGACGCGAGCAATCGATAACCGTGAGAGGGCCGTTATATTGAAACTTTGCAATTGTGAGCAAAGAATTATCACTATTACAGCGGTAATAAGATTTACGAAATCGAGAGTACATATTGAACAAAATGGCGAATCTGTTTTTGTCAAAGTCCAAATTCAAGTCATCGTAAGGATAGGATTCCGAGTTGAGATAAAGTTTAACATTGGCGAGCTTGCAGTCGTCGAATAGTGTAATGTCCTTTGCCATAGAATTTTTTTTGCTAGTCTGCAGCGCAAATATTACATATCTTGGTTTCTCTAGCTGGGAGGCAGCTTTCACAGTCCATGAGTGTTTCGTTGTGCTTTGAAGCAGTGGATACTCGTATAGATCCCAAGAGTGAAAGCTCATATTCAAGTATCGTCCACTCTCCAATGTTCGAAGTAATGACAATTTACTTATCTCATTTAATATTACGTGAGGCATACGCCATAGTATCTTGAGCAATTCAACTTCTGCCTCTACTAATGGATGCTGACTGAATACACAATTGTTATCATTGCGCGAACGTATCAGAATTAGCTCATGACGAGCATTGATAACTACGCGCTTGTAATCTTCACAGAATCCTAGCAATATGTTGAGAGGTACACAAAAATTGAAATATTTTCCCCCATTATTATGTGTTACATCCCACGCAGCATTTTTCAAAGTATGACTCCTCTCAGGGCTTAGAGAGATGTAGTTTTTAATCGTGGTTGTTATTCCAACGTTTCGTTTGCGATCAATCTCCACACCATCGATCTCATAACGAACTTCATCAAACATGAATGCAACGCAATTGTTTCCCAATACTACTATTGCATGATCATCTGGTTTTTTAAGCACCGTGAACTTTCCCTCAACGTAGAGAAAACTTTCAGATGGTAGGGTGTACAAGTCTTGGTGTTGTATAGGAATTCGTATTTCATCGCTGTGTCCAAACGTTGAGTTGGCATACGGATTGTACGTATGAGTCTCAATTTTGATGATACGATCGTCAAAGATTGGCTCCCCACTGATATTCAAAACGTCGGTCATTCTTTTGCCTCAAGTATGTCGTACAATAAATCCCAGAGATTCTAAAAATTCACGATTCGCTGCACTGAGTTTCTTCTTTGCGGGTAATTTAACACTCAATGCCGCTTGTCTTCTTGCAAGAGTATTACCGTGTGGGATCGTATTATCTCGCGTAGAAATATTGTCTCTGGCGTATTCCGTGTCGTACAGAACGAGCATCACAAGCGTCGCTTTCGTATGTGCAATCTCACCGTAATTTCTTCTCCTCGAAAATCGAGTAGTTTTCCCTTCTGATCCACGATACGTATCGTTAGATCCGCAATGCTCCGCACAACGATCGGAACATAAATGATTTGCGCAGGCGTTTGCGATATCTTATATCCTGGTGGTACGCTCGGTGAAAATTCATGTATCGTGTGTACACGCTCGCCATTGCTGTACGCACCAGTGGTGACACTACATTCTATGCGGATAATGTTGACATTCATTATGTATTGATCATCGACGTTTTGGAGAAATTGCAAGCACAATTGCCCGCAAATACTCTGATTATAATTCTGATACGATGTTCGATTGTATTGTATTTTTGTGGTATTTGGTCCAAGATATCGCACCAACTCCTTGGGCGGTCGAAGATTTCCAAAAGTATCAAAATATATTATATGACTCCCCCTCTTGGCATAGGCTACCCAATGCGTACCGGGGCCATCGGCATCATCTAAATTTACTATACCGCTCTCATCTAGTTGCACGCCACCATAAACTGGTAAATTATTGCGCATGAAGACCCCTCTGAAGAATGGTATGCGCATGCGCCTGGCTAAGCATTCCAATTGTACATTAGTTGTTACACCCATGGGCATTTTCACCGAGTTTTGGCCTTTTTTTTTTTTTAGTTGAACATCCTTGTCCACGCTTGTAGGGCGCGAGATAGAGCCCATAGCCTTCTATAGCTCGATTATGACGTTGTATTTCTTCAAGTTGACGTTGCGCCGCTTTACTGTCATTCACAGCCTTTGCTATCCCAGCTGCCCCACCAGCCAGTGAACCAAGAACTCCCAGCAATGGTAACATTGGCAAAATTCCGCCACGCTTTGCTATCGGCAGTATTCTCTTCTTAACGGGTTTTTTCTTCTTTGTCGATGAGTTCTTTGTCTTCATTCCCATGCCGAATTTCGTTTTTGCTTTCATAGCTGCCCAAACAGCGGTCGCTGCTGTTTTCTCGCCAAAAGTCGAATCTCTCGCAGTAATACGTTTTCGTGCCGTTGTTGCAAGTATATTATCCGCAACGTGTCTTTCGCCTAAATGATTGCTTCGAGAATAGGCTACATCGTGGTCGCGACAAGCTACATCCAATGGATTTATACCACGATCACCCCGTGTCAATCCCTGTTCTAACTGAGTGCCTGGTCCACAAAATTGGTATCCGGGAATATGTAACTCGATCGGAAGTGCATTTATTGCTCGATTTAACAAACCGTTGCCTTTTCTCTTTGACTTTCGGCACAATTATTTATAAACGGTGCTGGACCGTCAATGTGTATTAGCTGTCCCGGTAAATTCCAATGGCGCGTGCATCGGCGATATTGCTGTACTTCCGAATCAGCCTTTATGTGTTCGGGAAGCCTCTCCCACAAAATGTCAACGAAGTGATGAAAATTTTGTAACAAAACAATTTTTGGAATAAACTGTAATTGATGAGCCGTTAAGCGGAGAATACTGCAGTCGTCCGATAGGTACAAAAACATTCTCACTACTGAGCGGATTTGGCTCGGTGCACTCCTATAAATACTCCTCACATGACGCATTTTGGGCGAATGTGTGTTTGGATTCGAGAGAGAAAACATGCGTTTCGCGCAACAAGCGACGTTGATTCAAGTGACCAATTTCGACGATAGAGTAATGGAGGGTCAACAAGTACGCAAGCATGGAAACATGCTGCCACTTACGATACGCAGCATTATTTGCGGTCCTTCAAATTGTGGGAAAACCAATGTTTTGTTAAGTTTAATAGAAAGTCCAAATGGTGTACGTTTTGAAAACCTATATGTATACTCGAAATCGCTTCAACAGCCAAAATATCAATATTTGGAAAATCTGCTGACATCGATTAACGAAATTGGCTATTTTAAATTCTCAAATAATAGTGATGTTATCCCACCGCACGAAGCGCTTCCGAACTCCATTTTTATTTTCGATGACGTAGCATGGGACAAGCAAAATACAGTAAGAGAGTACTTTGCGATGGGCAGACACTCGAGCGTTGATTGTTTCTACCTTTGCCAAACATATGCCAAGGTTCCCAAGCATCTTATACCCGACAATGTGAATCTGCTTATTTTATTTAAACAAGATCGTACAAACTTGAAACATGTTTACAATGAACATGTAAATACGGACATGTCGTATGAAAATTTTCTGCTGTTATGTCAAAAATGTTGGCAACACAAATATGGCTTCATGGTGATTGACAAAGATAGCTCATTGTCCGGTGGTCGATATAGAAATGGATTTAACGAGTTTGCAATACCGTAATGTAGTCAGTCGGCATTGAGACATCAGCTGTGCAACGACCGACAAATAATTTCGTGTGGGCATGATGACGACAATTGATACTGATGAAGAGATTGCCAGGGAAATTGCGAAAACAAGCGACTCAATACGCAAAAAATATCAAGCTTTGAAGACTGGAAAAATGGAAGAAGATCTTGCATTGGAGAGACACTTCAAGCCAATCACCGAACCTCTCAAGCAGATTGTTGAGCAATCAGCTGCTGTTGAATCTCTTGGGCCGGAAATTGAATCGTTGAGTATGTCGGAAGCAAAGGACCTAGAGAAGGATGTGAAACAAGGAACAAAGCGCACACGTTCGTTATTTCAAGATTCGCTGGTAACTTCTACACCGAATCAGGTGAAACGTAAGCGACGAAAGGAATCTCTGGATGATACGTCGATGGCTGCAGTACCCTTGCAACCAGCCACCATTGTTGAAGAAGACGTTTTTGAGACCACGCCCGAATCATTCGTGTCTACAGTTCAACGTCAATTACAAACGGCTGAAGGTCAAAATACATTGCGCGAACATTTCGGTCCACTCGGTCAACAATATATTTCATCTATTCTTTCACAAGACAAAAATTCCAGCATGGATTACGTATATGGCGTCAAATTTACCAATGAAGGAATGATGTTAGGCGATAAGCGTTTCGATGTGGATAATGATGATAATATATTCATCGATGGCATAAAATACTTGGGAACCCCTGGACTCTATGAGTTAATTTTCAAGAGAATTCCCGACGATGCAATATACACCGAGGAAGACAAAAACAAATATAAAAGTATATTGTGGGCAACAAATGCACATCGACGTGGTAGCAATATACTCAATCCTGTATTGGGTAACAAAGGCTTCAAGTATAAATATATAATTGGACCATTAACTTTCGACCGAAAAACTGGAAGAGGTATAGAAATACCGCTCGCCATGACGTTAAATAACAACAAAGTCGATTACGTGCATTGGAATGATCCCAATAAGTTGGTCGATCGTTTGCGCTTGTTGGAAGCTTCACGACACGCGGGTAACAACGCTCACGACAATGAGATAATGTCGATTATTGAGGAACTTCGCGAAGCGGGTCTCATTATAAATTAACCTATGCATCGATGATAATGATCATTCCTTCATCGCTATTGATACCGAAGATGTCGATCAATAAATTCGGATCATCGCTTGGAGCGCAGGATAATTCATACTATCAGTGGACTGGGCTAATAAGAAATTATACACGTGATAATGCTCTCTGTCTAACCTCTAGTGGCTTCGATGCAAGATCACGTAAAATACGAGGCGTAGCCCTACCTGAAGGGGATTACGATGCTGCTAATAAACGTTACGTGGAAATGAAAATCAAGCTGTTAACAGAACGCCTGGATGAATTTGAGAAGAAATTCATCGCACTAGAGAATACGCTTCGAATAACTATGAACGATACGTCTAAAACGATTCAGTATGTAACCGACGCTGTAGCTGACACAACGCAGGAAGATTTGTAAAAATCGTCTGGTCAAACACACGATATGCTCGGAGAAGAAAAAACGTCCGAAGAAAAGCAGCTCGTGGAGGAATTACATGCGCCAGCAAGAAAAAACTTTCTGCGAAGCCGTGTCATCGTACGTGGGTATGATGATTTGTGGCAGGCTGACGTAGTCGAAATGCGGCCGTATTCGCGTTTCAACAAAGGCTACAATTACATCCTCACCGTCATCGATGTGTTGAGCAAGTATGCATGGGCCGTACCCTTGAAAAGTAAAACTGGCAACGAAATGGGTACAACGATCGCGAAAATCATACACGATCATGGCAGATATCGGAAAAATCTTCAGACCGACAAAGGAAGAGAATTTTACAATGTAAACGTGCAACTACTCATGGAGAAATACAACATCAATCATTATTCGACGTACTCTATTATGAAGGCCTCGGTCGTCGAACGATTCAATCGCACTCTCAAAAATAATATGTGGAAAATGTTTACACTCAATGGTAATTTCAAGTGGATCGATGCGTTACCGCAACTCGTTATGAAGTATAATGCTCGAAAGCATCGTATGATTGGCATGAGGCCCATCGACGTTACTCCTGCGATCGCGGAGAAACTCTTAACCACCGTATACAACAATGTAAAAATTGCGGCTCCTGCAAGATTCAAAGTCAATGATTTCGTGCGCGTAAGCAAATTCAAGACAATATTTGAAAAAGGTTTCACACCAAATTGGACCACCGAAGTGTTTAAAATCGTCAAGGTGCAGCAAACTTATCCTGTAACGTACCTAGTCGAGGACTCAAGTGGAAATCCAATAGCCGGAGGATTCTACGAATACGAACTGCAACGTGTTGCCATTCCGAACATATATCTCGTGGAGAAGATAATACGCAAAAAGGGCAATGATGTTTATGTTAAATGGTTGGGAATGGATAAATCTCAAAACTCGTGGATACACAAAAATAACATATTGTAATAACTTTTATAAAGTATATGAAAAATTCAATAAAGTTTATTTACAATAGGCATACCATTTTATTTATGTATACATTCACCATTCCTTATAAAAATAAATTATTATATCCTGTAAACATTAACATACTCGCATTATATATAACATGCATATTTTCGAATATATATCAAATTTACATTACTACATTCATTATATCTATCCATTTTTATTTTATAACAATTTATACATGTAGCCTAACAAACACATTTACAATGCTATTTTATAATGACCCCAGGGTAGAGTGTCCGTACTTTTCGGCATGATATACCGCTTGTCATCGTGTGGACTTCGAGCAATTTTCGACTCTGAAATAGTGTAAACTTCGTGCAGCTTCGATCTTATGCAAGACTGCTGACGAGTCATCTCAATTTCTTCCCGTAAACAGCGAGTGTAGTCATTCAAATTTATTGTTCGCGCGACGACATTACTTTTCACACCTTTCACCTTTTTCGTGTTTTTTTTACCATCGACTCGCAAAGCGTACATTTTTGCTCTCAATCCCACAAATTCCGTCATTACCATACCATTATTTTCATCTTTCATGAGACCGGGCACTTTCTTGTTGACTAATGGTAAACCGCACACGTTTTCCATCGGGTAATCGCTCGTATCAAATTTGTTAATGTTACGCTTCATATCGTCGTAAACGTCGTCAGACTTGATGTGGTATATGAGACTATCGGTGTCGGTATACATGACCTTACAGTTTTGCTGATACAGCGGAATCATGAATTCGTGGTGAAACTCATATAAACATGTTTTCGAAATGTCGAGTATACACATACCCACATAAATCGGCTTGTTAAATTTTACCTCCAGATTTCGCAATTCGACGGCAATAAGATTTTCCGAAAAGACACTTCGACTGTGAAAATTTGGTTTAGCGATCATTGCCTCTGCCCCATACCGTCCCTCCCACTTTGTTACAAGTTTCACGTCTACACAGTTTCGCACGTTTTCCATCGTTTTGCCAAATACTGCATTGTTCATTAATTTATACAAATTATATAATTTATACAAATCGCAACCAGGGGGATTCAGTGAATTTCAAAATTCTGTGTATTTTCGCTACTTTAAGTCCATGACGCATACACTGCTGCAAATTGCGATAGTGTATCACGTAACGCTTCTTATCGCATACGGTTGCAAGCAATTCCTCTTGGCGCTTGCCAGGTGGTTTCTCGCGTGTCGGTCAAAACGGAAGGTCACTGTGCTAATCATACAAACTTTGCGGATATTCGAAATCGACTTCGAGAACGTAGCCTACAGGCGAATCTAGCGCTATGGATAATACGTCAAAATTCGATGTGTCGTCGATCCATTGAAAATGAGCATAATGCAAAGGTTGACACATTGCCCATCCATACAAGTTGTTCACATCGAAGTACATCAGGTATCATGATGATTTCAATGGATCGTACGATTGCATGTACTTGTTATTAGCATGTGCATATCTGTTTGAACATTAGCTTAAACCTCCGCGTATACCTCGCTCGATTAATAAAATCATGTGGATGTCGGTCAATAATTCAAACGTAATGTGCGTATATTTCAAAATGGCGTCCTAACTATATCCGGGAAGAGTGTAATAATACGCCGGATCAAGCCTATAACTTTCAATAGACGTATCACGGAAATTTTCGAAAATATCTGCTAATAACAAGACATTCGTCTTCAGATACAAATCGCTATATTCACCAAGCGTTTGAATGGAAAACCGCTCCCAGACATTCTCAGCGTGAACGTACTCGCTCGCACTGATCGTTTCCCCGGTCAAGGAACTGTAAAATGAGTCGTGCGGCGGCAAACACGTGTCTTCCAATTTGCTGACATGGTCAAAGTATTCGTATGAGAAGACACCTTTTCGTGTTAATACTGTAAAATCATGTATCGGTAGGCTATCAAATTGTGAGCGTCAAATTTTCAGTTTGTCCGTCGTTAAAAATGATGCCAATTTCTCAAGACTTGTGGTTAGAAATTTATATGAATCGATAAAGCGAAATTTCATTTGGTTTTTCATTCCTTCGGTAGTAGTTTGAACAGTTTTAGTAAATGAAATATATTTTCCTTTTATTATTGGAAGCACGTAAGTTTTCCCTTCGAAGGCGGTGGCTACTTCTTTGATTATAAAATGCGTATCATAGCCAGACAAATTGTGAAAAACTACCGGAATGAAAAAAGATTGTTTGAAATTTAGATTGCAATTCGAATGGGCGGGGCCTCTGAAACGCTTAGTTAAATGACAATGATCGCGAACTCGTGTATCGGTTTGTGCAAAATCTTGTTCACATATGTGACACCTAATCGCGCTTCGAAATTCAAGCTCCTCATCGGATGTTAACTGTATCATAAGGGTTATTTGAAGATAAAATATCTTTTACATGCAAAGCTACATTTTTTAGTTATTCGACGAAACATGCAATGCAATCGCTACTATGGTGCGATTCATATCTGCATAACGATTGATCGTATGAACAATGTACATAGTATGCGATACTAGAAACCTCGTGGTGTTGGTACCTGTTTTGTTCATTCGTTTTTGCAAGAACGCACTCAAAATCGGCGTATATTACGAATGGAAGTCGCTCCTTATGATTGAAGTTTTTAAAAGCGAGCCACTTGTTCGCATCGTTCGGTAGACGGACAACACAGTCGTTGATCTGGCCACAGTCCGCAGTGTGCCCTTGCCATTTTTGCTCCGAATGAAAGTAGTGTAGATATCACGTCGCGAAATATTTATACTTTTTTTGTTTAAATTAATTGATAAGTTCTCTTTGCGACTCTGTGCCTCGTGTCTCTGTGCGGTGTCGCCGGGATGCTACATCGGTGCATTCGGAGGGACCGGATGTACCCGATCCGATTCCGCTGATCGAGCATCGCCTGATCCGCGAAGTTCGACCGTGGGACCCCGGGAGCGAACATGTTTCCGTGGACGTTGCAAAAAACCCCACCGGGCTAATAGCGACCGAGCTAACGTCGGTCCGGTGGCGTCACGTATGGACAGTTCCGATTTGTCCACGGTTCGCTCCTGGAGTCGAAGAAAACTCCTAGTAACAGCAGTCCTCGCGGCGGTGTATTAATACCCGGCGGTGTATTAATACCCGGCGGACCCGCACAGAGACGTCAGTCTTTACTAGTAACATAGTTAGGTAACGACATACTCGCGGCGGTGTAGTAAGACCTGGGTAGCGACCCGGCGGACCCGCATAGAGACATTGATCGTTACTTTAGAAAACGATATTAATCATACAAACTTTATTCTCTAAAATATCAACAAACTATCGAGCCAGTGATAAAGGTGCGGGGCCTACGTTAAAACCCCGATCAACATGGAGGACTCATAAGTTCAACGTGCGGTGTGCGGGAGAGAATCGCGGGGAGAATTGTTCCCGCGCAAAGGCGTGATTACCCATGGAACGTTGTAAGTAGAATTAATATAATATAATAACATATCATTTATAAACCTTTACCCCTAGATAGCATTCGTTAGAATTTGTTTCCCTACTCCCATTTCCATAGGAGAGTTTGCCGGGCCCGTATGGGACGTGCGGCTATCCCTTCTACTTTAAAGAAATCATATTGAAGAACCCAAAGTTAAAATAAACATAAAATAAAATCATCCCTTCTGGACGTAACACCAGCCTGGTAGTATTCGAAGGGCAAGATTTCCTGTGGCGTGACCTCGATGTCTATGTCACGAGTTAACGTATTTATTGCGTGACATATCCCGTTCTTTTGAGATACTAGAGCATTATACCCATGTATAACCACATAGAGATACATTATACCCATGTATAACCCTGGCTCGGTCTCGATTCGGGGCAAATAACCCTCACAAAGATCCGGGTTAATGACGGTAATTGCCAAGGGCTTCCGTGTCCGAGCTTTGATGGTGAAGATCTTTTTACTCGTTGCGAGGGAGATCGTTCGCGGCGAATCGTTTGTTAAAAACGGCTGAGGACGAATAGGATCACTCGTCATTAAGAGAGCGTTATGATGAAATGATAGCTCGTCTTTTTCGCAGCGCATGAAGGGTCTACCGAGCAATCCATTGCTGTCTGTCGCGAAGACTTTGACAACGTGAAAGGTATGGGATTGATCATTTATCGTCAACTTTACCGTTCCCATCGACCATGCCTTTTCGTTCGTTGGACAGACATATTCCCGCGATTTCGCGGGGTCATACCTGACATCATCACGGAGGGCATGAAGTTTGATAAAATTTAAACTTGACCCGGAGTCACAATAAAATTTCTGGACTCCATGAACGAGCTCTGGTGCAGATAGTGTAACCACCGGGGACTCTATCTCGTCCTCGGTTTCTGACGAGGAATCTTTTGTCCCGTCTTTGGAGTCGGATGGGGGATATTCCCGGGTTAACGTCTGTCCTGAAATTTTACTGTGCGTTTTTCATGGGTGGTAAAGGAGGGCTGGCTCGCCGTGTCCGGACGACGAGCCCCTTTCGAGTTTAAAGGCTCGGGACTCTAGGGTCGCGGGCCACGCTGATCCGCGACGGGCGATGATGTTGAGCGTTCGCCGCGGGTATATCTTTGGGTGGTGGCGGTCCAAGGACAACAATTGCACTCACCGGTATAGGCGCAGCAGTACCGATGGGTACAGCCATCGCCTTTGCGATATTGAGTAGGGGTTCGCTGGTTCCAAGGGCAGCACCCACAACCCGAACCGCGCAAGCAAAAATAGCGTCGCTCGCACCCACCTCGATCGTCGGGTGACCTTCGTCGATTTGATTTAGCCGGTGAATCGTCTCGGTGCTTCAGTATTCCCGAGGGTCGAAAATGTTCCGACCTTCCAGGACTACTGAATCGGGGCGCTGGCTCTTTTTGCCGCTCCAGTCCCGACTCAGGGCGGGCTGCGGGTGAAGCGAATCTCTTGGTTTTATCTCCGTTCTGGCGATTACCGCGAGGGCGTCGCCGACGGGGGTTCGCGGTCGTTCCCCACACTTTGGCTCTTCTGTCCCGGCCAGCGAGTCCGAGGATAGATCCTCTACCATTTCAAGCGCTTCTCGGAGACATTTTGATTTCGCGATGTAGAATAGTTCATTTAGTCGCGAGGGTAACGCTTGACGGAACGATTTAAGGGCCGGCGTCGCGATTGGGTCAACGTTCATCGCAGAGGCCTCACACCCCAATTCTTCCTTCCAGGCGGTTCGAGCCACGCTCATTAGCCGGAGAATTCGGAGGTATATACACCGGGGTGTCTCACCTTGCTTTAAACGTAATCCGTAGAGTCGACCCAAACATGAGTTGAAATTCCGACGGTGAGTTAATCCGTGCTGCACCGCGGTCGTTAGTTCTCTGACTGATCGAATAGTTTGACCATGGACACAGGTACGCACCTCACCACGTAATCTACTTAGTACCCCGGTCACAAATTCGGGCATTTGATACGGGGGTACGAATGCGGCTGCATTGTGGATATTCTGTAATTAGTCACCGAAGGGAATTGATGTGCCGTCGAATTCCAGAATTGACACCAACCTGTTTGTCAGGTTGATGCCGCTAAGTATGACCGACAGGTCGGCGGGTGTTACGGTTTCGTTAAACGAGCCGTCAGGTCCCGCACGACTAGATCCCGCGCCGGCCGCGGAACTGCCATCGCGAGGATCGTCAACCATTTTGATTAATTATGTTTTATTCGTAAACGGAAAGAACGGAAAATTCGACACTCAGATCACGGATTTGTCAACGAAATACGAATTTAAAATTTAGACAACTTAATACGAATAATTTTCCACCCTTCCGTTATATTCCGATTTCCACAATTGAGTTTGCACAGTGTAGGCGGGTATACCACCGCTGCCACCAATTTGTTACGTCCAGAAGGGACGATTTTATTTTATGTTTATTTTACCTTTGGGTTCTTCAATATGATTTCTTTAAAGTAGAAGGGATAGCCGCATGTCCCATACGGGCCCGGCGAACTCTCCTGTGGAAATGGGAGTAGGGAAACAAATTCTAACGAATGCTATCTAGGGGTAAAGGGTTATAAATGATATTTTATTATATTATATTAATTCTACTTACAATGTTCCGTGGGTAATCACGCCTTTGCGCGGGAACAGTTTCCCCCGCGTCGCTCTCTCACTCCCGGTTTAGCACGCTCTTCCGCGGGGACAATTTTCCCCGCGTTTCTCTCCCGCACACCGCACGTTGAACTTATAAGTCCTCTATGTTGATCGGGGTTTTAACGAATGAAAAAACTATCTCTGACTCCTATCCACTACCAAATATATTCGATGTAATGGACCAGTTGGGCGAGGCTCAGTATTTTTCAAGCTTCGATCTGGCGAGTGGTTTTCAGCAAATTCCCATGGATCCGCGCGATAGCGCTAGGACTACATTCTCAACACCGAACGGCCATTATGAGTATGCCCGTATGCCCGAGGGCTTGAAAAACGCACCCGCGACCTTTCAGCGATTGATGGACAATATACTTCGAGGTCTCCAAGGTGCCGAATTATTCGTTTACCTTGACGATGTTAGCGAAACATGGCGTAAAAGTTCGACGATTAATGGTTCGGTTGCGGCACGCAAATCTCGTACTTAAACCCGATAAGTGTGAATTTCTGAGAAGGGAAGTGTGCTATCTCAGCCACATAAATGGGCGAGATGGGTTAGGACCCGATCCCCGCACTTGAGGCTGTGAAGCGCTTCCCGACCCCGAAAACGGCGAAAAACATCCGACAGTTCCTCGGACTCGCTGGATATTATAGGAAATTCATTATGAATTTGTCCAGTCGTGCCAAGCCATTATCGGACCTCTTAAAAAAGGGTAAGACGTTCGAGTAGGGCCCTTTGTACAGAACCCATACTCCAATTCCCTGACTTCAACCGATCATTTATGCTTACCACGGACACGTTGGTACTTTGGAGACTGAGCCTTCAAAATTACATCTATGAGTTCGTCTATAAACCAGGAAAGCTAAATATCAATGCGGACGCTCTTTCCCGTAACCCTATAAATCCACTATCATCGGAATCTAGCGAGTCGGAGGAAACAGATCGCCCGCCTATGGTACTCTCTATAGATAACAGGAGACCACGGTTGCACTCCGCTCCGAATGAACCCCGCGCAGGGCAAGGAAATCCGAGATACCCCGACCCTACCGCTCGGAGTCCCGTGGCCTTGCGTACGCGTCAACGCGTCAACGAACAGCTGACTGAGCGAGGTCGAACTACGTAGAGTCTTCCGGGACGAGTTCGGGGGAGGAACGGCGGCTGATACAGCGGCTCAATCGCAGCATGCTCCCCGCCCCTCTCTTTCCTTCGAAACGAAGAATTCTTAAACGGCCTGCACAGCTGGCCGATAAGAAACTTTGCCCACCTCCAGTACCCGTAGATGTCAGACCCACTACACGATCTGTGGGTCATGAAGACACGATTGTTTCTGTCGATTGCCCTCCTAGCGAAACGGAGGACAGCACACCCGTGGAGGAGATCGTCTCTGATGTAAATCAGTCAATTCGCGAAGACTTACAGCACACCTTCGGAACATTCGACAAGTCGTTGAAACAACTCGAAGAGAAATTTTGCCAGAATCAAGAACCATCCCCTGATCTTGTTGAGATATCCTTGCCCAGACACCTTTTGGATGGCGAGGAGGTCGATGACACAACCTATGAGGTACTTAATGACTTGAACCCTATCATAGATAGAGACGATCATGTACTTCGCAACCGGCTAAAAAAATTATCCGAGCGGCGGCAACAGCTCACAGAAGAGGAACTCCTGCGAAGAGTTAGCTTTGTAGGGCCCCGTTATTCACGCGGGAGCGAGCGGGACAGCGAAGCAGACGACGAGTGCGAACAGCACGGAGCGTCGATCGCAGTCTCGACGCTTTCGGAAGGGGCGGGCAGCAAACTCTACTCGAGCGCCTTATCCCATCTCTCTCCTCCAAGCGTACAACCGTCGTTGCGGCCTCGCGTCAAATTTCATCCGACTAGCCACGAGGCGACTGCGAAGCTGTCCCCCGAGTGGGACAAGGAGAGGTACACAACCATGTCTCCGAAACAAAGTCGCTCGCTAGCGAAGGTCCTATCTCCGCGTGGTCAGCTGTTGCCTCGCAAAGAGTTAGCCGCTCCCTATTATGATGCCGCGTCGGATGAATCCGACGAATCAAAGTCACAATTGAATCCCAATCCCAGTAAAACGAACTCGAAAATTGTTGGGGACCGTGAAAACTTCACATGGCGGATGGATAATTATGTACATGCTATCTCTGCTGACGGCGAGTTGACTACCCCGATAGGTAAATTATTATCGGATCTGGGATTGCTCGACTCGGAATCCATACGCGAAAAAGATTTGGCGGTTGGACAAATTGCGGTCACGCAGCATGAACAACACCGAATTTTTAGTGTCGTAATCAAAACCCGGTATTATGACGACACAAGTCTCGATAAAATTCGGGACCGTCTGAAGACTCTTGAACGGCAAATGAGTCGATTGAATGTGAAATCATACCGCATATCCCGTCATGGCGATTTCACAGACGAACTAGCCCCCGATAAGCTCCTATCACTTAACCTTTCTCTTTTCGGGAATAAGGGGATAAGTGTCGCGCTCTGCTATGGGAGGACCCAGGTCCCTCCCCCAGATTTACGGGAAACAATAATCAAGGAAATTCACTCGAGCCTTATCGGTGGCCATAAGGGCGTCACCAAGACCTATAGGCGAGTCCGAGGACGGTTTTACTAGCCGACCCTCAAAAACGACGTACAGGATAATATCCGTCGGTGCAAAAGCTGTCAGGAGCAGAAACTCGTTCGAGCAACGACTCGCGAACCGATGCTCCTAACAGACACTCCGACAGACACCTTTGATAAGGTATCCCTTGATACCGTCGGTCCGTTGCCTATGTCGCCCCATGGGAATAGGCATATACTGACGATGCAGGATAACTTATCAAAGTACTGTCTTGCTGAACCGATTCCCGATTTAAAGGCCACCACCGTTGCAGACGTAATAGTGCGTCGGCTGTACAACCAATTCGGAGCCCCACGGGCGATCCTAACCGATCGAGGAACAGCATTGCTGAATGGGTTACTGCGGGAAATCTCAAAAATTTACAAGGTTAACCATACAACTACATCTGGTTACCGTCCGCAGACTAATGGTGCGTTGGAACGAAGTCATATCGTTCTATCCAAGTACATCAAGCATTATGCGGATAAATACGATGACTGGGACCGGTTATTACCCTTTGCCGAATTTTCCTACAACACCAGCGTACACGAGGCAACGAATTTAACTCCGCACGAGATCGTGTTCGGAAAAACAGCCCGACAACCGAGTGAATTCCCAACCGAAAATCGGCTGGCCACAAGTGGTTCGTTCCTCGTTGAGCTCATAAAGCGACAAAATGAAATCCGAGAGATGGCCGAGGAATCCCTGAATAGAGCTAAAGAACGCTCCAAGCATTACTACGACCGTAAAGGCCGCCCTTTTGAAGGAAAGGTCGGGGATCAAGCGTACGTTTTGAAAGAACCTCGAAAAGGAAAATTTGATGCTCTATATCACGGTCCCTATACGATAATATCAATTACCGATAGAAATAATGTTCTCGAGACGAAAACTGGCGAGCGATTCGCGAAACACGTCGATAAGGTCAAGTTAGCTTACATGTAGGTAGGTTGCAACTATGTGCGTATCAACAGCAAAATGCTGACTGCGATTATCTGCATCCTCCTTGCGGGTCGTGGAGCGGCCGACTCAACACCGAAGAACCCATACAACAGACTCGAAGATAACGCTGGAATCTACTAGCTACAAACATCAACTCAATTTCAGCAAGCAGATTGTACGAACTGTGTACTCAAACGCACAAATCTATAGCGAACGGAAACCAGAGATCGAATCTTGGGGACGAAAAATCGTTGCTCGCTGTGGAGAGAATAATCCATTCTATAGGCGAGGACCATCAGGAGAGAGATAGAGAGAAACCACACCTTCTCACTCTGACCGGCTTCATATATCTCAAAAGCTTGGTTCCTTCTCTCCCTCGGATACATCTGGAAAGGCTTATGCTCGCGAAGAAAGAACTCGCGTCCAGCAAGGGGGCGCCCGCTCGAGCGTCCAGTTAACGTTGTGCACGAGTCGAGCCGTGAGGAATCTGACACCGAGACTGCCGATAAACACTTCGAGCCCAGCGATAGAGGATCCCCCTCCCTCGCCCTTTTCCTCACAAAGCGTTAACCAGAGCCTCCTTCTACACACTCGGGAGGGGACACAAAAAGGGGGAAGTGGAGGAGTCCGCTTCATCTAGGAGCAGTCGTTAGTCCTCCTTCAACTACCATGGCATCAACGTCAAGACCCGAAGTGACCGAAATGGACATAGATCGCGTCATCTCGCGCTACGTGCGTCGCGAGAAGTGCCCCGTGTGCGCGCGAGATTTGGGGAAATGTAGTGACCTGTGCGCGTGCATTGTGAATTTTAATATCGCACGCGCCACAAGCGGACTACCACCGTGGTGCGCGATCTGTGACGAGCCGGATAAAGACGACGGGAAGCATTCCTACAAATGCTTCCTCGGTTTCCGACAAAAAGTCATGCGATTCGGGTGCAGTCCGGGGGTGGAGCGCCACATTAAACTCGGCACGCATCTTACCGTTCCCGACGCCGAGTGCGCCCCCCCCCCCCCCCCCCCCCCCGCCCCTCGACTCGAACGTTGCCTCCGACGCGGTCCGTCGCCGCCCCGGATCCCTCGAAAGTGATCACCAGGGTGCAGGCAAACACGAGCTCACGTGTCACGCAGCCTGCGGCTTCGGGGCGCGACGGCACCCCCCGAACCCAGGTGGTCGATCCCGCCACACGTCAGAGGAACGTGATAGCTGGATGGAGAAGGACCGACCCCGGAACGGAAATGCGGCTCGAGAGTGTCACCATCACCCGCCCCCGCAATCCATGCCCGGTGTGTGGCAAAAGAGAGAAATGCCCGGGAATGGGGGCATGTATGGAAAAATTAATCGAGACAAGTTTTCGGCGGAAGGGAAAGGTAACGTGCCCCCTTTGCGGGCTCCTGATTCCGGGCCCGAGATTTATCGCCCACGGAGGGGGTTGCATCACCCGCTGGGAGATGGGCAACAAGCCGTCCATGGGAACGCCGATCGGCCGCGGCCATTCCGTCTCAGGCGGGGGCGCGGGTGAATGAACCCCGCCCTGGTGCGGACGGCCGCAACACAACCGGGGATGGAGTAACAGCAGGAGAAGCTCGGAGAACTGGTGACTGCCCTCGCCAGTGTGCTATTACGGGACGACTAGCCCGTAAAATCTAATTACTGATTATCGACTATATATATGTGTGTGTATTCATATATATGTATGTGTGTAAGTGTGTGTACACATATATGTGTATGTGTGTATTTTTTATAAACCAACGAGGACGTCGATCACCTGAAGGGGGGGTGGTTGTCACGTCCCGAAATATTTCCCGCGGAGTCCGACCGTGGGACTTCGGGAGCGAACAAGTTTCCGTAGACGTTGCAAAAAATCCCACCGGGCTAATAGCGACCGAACTAACGTCGGTCCGGTGGCGGCACGTATGGACAGTTCCCATTTGTCAACGGTTCGCTCCTGGAGTCGGAGAAAACTCCTAGTAACATCAGTCCTCGCGGCGGTGTAATAAGTCCAGGCCTTAGACCCGGCGGACCCGCACAGAGACGTCAGTCTTTAGTAGTAACGTAGTTAGGTAACGACATACTCGCGGCGGTGTAGTAAAACCTGGGTAGCGACCCGGCGGACCTGCATAGAGACATTGATCGTTACTTTAGAAAACCATATTAATCATACAAAATGTATTCTCTAAAATACCAATAAACTATCGAGCCAGTAATAAAGGTACGGGGCCTACATTGAAACCCCCTATCAAAATAGAGGACACATAAATTCAACGTGCGGTGTGCGGGAGTGAAACGTGGGGAGATTGTCCCCGCGGGAGAGCGTGATGAGTGAGTGAGAAAGAGAGAGAGCGACGCGGGGGAACCTTTCCCCGCGTAAAGGCGTGACTACCCGCAAGGATGTAAGTAGGATAATCACAATATAATAAAATATCATTTATAAACATTTACCCCTAAATACCCATTGCCAGATTTGTTCCTCCACTCCCATTTCCACAGGAGAGTTTGCGGGGCCCGTATGGAACGTGCGGCTATCCCTTCTACTTTAGAGAAATCATATTGAAGAACCCAAAGGTAAAATAAACATAAAATAAAATCGTCCCTACTGGACGTAACATAGACATCTGCGAAAATAAACAAAAAATCAGTTTCGGACTAATTATTTTGATACATTTAATCATACCAAATCTACGTACCTATCAAAGATATATTTCTGTCCATCGTGTTTAGTCAACTGTGAGCTAACGAGTCTTGATAAATTCTTGATCCACGCGAAATGTCCAACGATGGTTTGCTGCGGATCTTCCACGTAGAGCAAATTGACATGCTTTTCTCTCTTTCGCTCACTCACACGAATTGGAAGAGTGCTATCGTTCTCAATAGTGTATACATTGACAGAAATGTCATTACGGATTTCAATTTTTTTAATTCGATTCAGAGTCACTGGAAACTCAATGTCTTGAACATTTAGCACTGACGAGTAGTGCGGGTATGAAGATTCACGCGCACTGTGACGTAGGACTGGATAAAGAGCAGCGATTACGGACTATGCGAAACATGCTTGATCACTCGATTTCACATTAAGGGACAACACCACTGTAACGGCTTCAAAAAATCGATTTTTTGAAAACCATCTAGAAAAATCTAAAATACATTTAAGATTAAGATGCCGTTGGACCCAGGTCGAAAAAATAATTATTTTCGGAGATATTGAATATTTTGCGGAGCGTGCAGCGCTCCGTGACGCTCGGGGTCCCGCGCAGCTGCGCGCCTCAGGGTCGGCAGGTATATCGGACCTTTCCCAGGTCCTGCGGGTCTTTCCCAGGTATTCTTTTGTCTCCCTTCACAAAAACCGGCTATTGTTATAAATATAGTTTCGAAAAAAAGCCATAGGTGGCGATAATTGAAACATTTTCAAGGCAGGTATAGGGGTAGCCTCATAGCGTCAGTTTGCGAATAGAAACGACGCTACTCGTGTCTAAACGCTCCGAATCGTTTCGTTTATAAATATCGAACGCTCAGAATTATTCTTTGCACATCGAAATGGATAATCCGAAAGTGTACGCGGGGAAAAAGGGACCAAAACGGAACTATGTGACGAGGAGTCGAACGAAAATTTCGAATCGAAAACCTCCGAACCGTTATAGCTCCGAAAATAGTTCTGCAGAGTATGTGAGCACGTCGGCGAAAAAGTTAAAATCGTCGGACGATTTACAAGGGGACAGTACGGCAGTCGGATTTTTGTAATTTTTCGTACTCATGGTACGCGAAGTTCAGAGCTCGAATATTAATATCCCAAAGCAGTTCGACGCCATATTCAGAAATTTTCGAGAAAATTGACTTTGAAGTTTTCGAGCGCACTCTTATCCCACAAAGATGCAACGATATTCGAACCGGGCTCGTGGCGTACCCGGTAGCGCTCGAGTCTAGTAATCGCGGGGTCGCTGGTTCGAGTCTCACTTCGATTTTTTTTTTTTTTTTTTTCATTTTTTTTTAATTCGCATACCTCCGTCATTTAAATATCCCGATAAATTTTTGTTGTATATAATCACATATTATTATATATAATTAATATAATATATCTATATATGTTTATATATGGACAAAATCCATATATAGTTATTTATGTACAAAATTCATTATACTTATACATAATTATATATTTTCTCATATATGATCATATATTATTTATATATAACAATAGGTGATTATTTATAAAAAAAATAAATAAATAATCCCGGGATAAAAATCATAAAATCTATGCTAATTCACATATATGTAATTATAATTGCCAATGATAAATGCTAGTCTTATTTTTAATATCCAGTAATAATATTTACATAAACTCCCTTGTAGATTAATAGGAATATAAATAGAAGAATAAATGTTGAAATATGTGAATATAACGCTTGCTTTGGCAACCGTCGATTTTGTGATAACAGTTCTGCGTACATCGTTTGCCTTTGTCCTGATCAACTACCTGCGAAGCGTATTCAAAAGTATTCAATTCCTACCTGAAAAGTATTCAATTCCTACCTGATCAACTACCTGCGAAGCGTATTCGAAGTATTCAATTCCTTACCCGACGTTTTTCATTTTCATCCTAAAAATGTTGTTGGTTATAAATATTGATACTTGAAAATGTATGCTTATAATCAAGAGATAATTAAAAATATGACTTGCGTTTTTTCATCTAAAAAAAAATGAAAAAAAAAAAAAAAAAATTCGAAGTGAGACTCGAACCAGCGACCCCGCGATTACTAGACTCGAGCGCTACCGGGTACGCCACGAGCCCGGGTCGAATATCGTTGCATCTTTGTGGAATAAGAGTGCGCTCGAAAACTTCAAAGTCAATTTTCTCGAAAATTTCTGAATGCGGCGTCGAACTGTTTTGGGATATTAATATTCGAGCTCTGAACTTCGCGTACCATGAGTACGAAAAATTACAAAAATCCGACTGCCGTACTGTCCCCTTGTGAGCACGACCGTCGGGTGACGTCACGTGCGAGGCTTCTAGATGATTCCAATACTTATTTAGCTCTTCATTCTCTGCGTTATTCATGTATACAAAAAAATGTATTGCACACTCTGATCGCTTATTTTTTTAGTTTATACGTTAATTTAAATATAATAATAAACCTAAATTACAACTTATTTATCTTCTAAAACATTGTTTACGCTTTACTCACACCCGTCCTTATGCCAAATAAATTATAATTCATAAAAGTAAGCGGAAATATATTTATATTCGTATTATTATATTAATTCTCATAGCTCTCATATGAAAACTCTCATGAAAAACACAAAAAAAACTTCAAAACCTTAGATTTCAACGAACCAAGAAAATACATCTTCACATTTTCAATCATGACGAATTTTTAAGAACAATATCATTACAAACCCATCTGAACCAAAACAAAATACATCACCTAAATTATCAAAACATCAATCAAACAACACAATATCACAGCAACTTATACTCAACTCTTACTAATAGACAACAGGACACAAATAATAATCTTTCCACTAATCCTCTGAATAATATAAATTCGACAATCACATTAAATAAAACGAAAGTATGGCTTATAAATCTCTCCAACATTGATATTCCGCTACACATGTCCACATTCTTGTCTCTAGGTGAAAAGTTTTGTTTTCCTTACCTCAAACTGGCAAACATAAAAACTGATATCCACAAATCAATCTCCGAACTTGAGTCCAAATTAGATTTATTACTCGACAAACCTAGCCAAACCGAAATTAGAACCAGATTCACTAAAATCTTAAACAAAATAAATATTCCAATACCATTGTGTAACACTAATTAAATTATAAAACACACGTCCTCATTCTTAAAAAACAACCCTCAACTTTTAGTTACACGAGCTGACAAAGGAAATTCAACAGTCATTCTTAGCGAATCAGATTACATTACAAAAACTCATAATTTACTCACAGATTCCTCAACTTACAAATTAATAAATAGAAATCCCATCAACACTCTACAAAAAGGCATTAACAATATTCTCTCCAGATGGAAAACTCTAAAAATCGTTAATGAAACAAAATACAAATACTTAAAAGCTGAAAATTGCAACATATCTCATCACTATTGTCGGCCAAAAATTCATAACAATATTTATCCACTTCGTCCAATAGTATCATCAATAAATAGTCCAATACATAAACTAGCTGAATTTATATAATCTAAACTTTCTAAATTGATCAATACGACTAATTCACACGTCAAAGACAGTTTCCACCTAAAACATTCACTTTCTAACATCTCAATTCCACTAAACTACAAATTGGTCTCGTTTGATGTTGTTTTTCTCTATACCAACATTCCATTACAACTTGTTATTCAAAGCCTTCAAAAAAGATCAAGTCCATTTTCAAAAACATTTCCTTTAAACGAAATAATTAAAGCAATAGAATATATCATGATCTCAACTTTCTTCACATTTCAAAATAAAATTTACCAACAAATCTCAGGGTTACCAATGGGCTCACCTCTGGCTCCAATACTATCTAACATCGTCATGATTGATCTTGAAACAAATTGTCTGGAAAAATTAAAATTTTCGTTACCACTATATAAAAGATATGTTGATGATATTATTATTGCTCAACCAATAGACCAAATTGAATCCACTAAAAAGATTTTTAACTCATATAACTCAAAATTACAATTTACATCAGAAAATGAAGTAGATAAAAAAATTCCGTTTCTGGATATACTTTTAATCCATAAACAAAATTCAATTATCACAAATTGGTATAGGAAACCAACCTGGTCAGGCAGATTCATAAATTTCTTTTCACACCACCCACTTTCCCAAAAAAGCCATAATTTACATACTAGATGACAAAGCAATAAAATTATCTCATTCTTCATTTCACAAAGAAAACCTCAAACTTATTAGTAACACGATGATACAACATTGCTATCCGATCTCTTTTACAGAAAAAATAATAAAACATCGGATTTCCACAATGAATAATCAAAAAAAGAATAACAATTTTGATTCTTCCAGACTAATAAATGTTCCTTACACAAAGAACATCCATCATCAACCAATTCGTCTTTTCCAACAAAACAACATAACATTAGCCACAAACAATGAACACAAAATTTCATCGATTACTGGCTCCACCAAAGACAAAATAAATAACAACCAAAAATCCAACATAGTTTACAAAATCGATTGTAAGGATTGCAATGCCACATACATCGGGCAAACCAAAAGATACCTTGAAACCAGAATAAAAGAACATAAAAATAGCCTAAAACATATTACCACATTACACACAGCCTCAGCACAACATGCAATAGAACAAAAACATGACTTTCGATTCGACAATGTAAACATTTTAAACAATGAAAATTGGCTCAAAAAAGACTAATCCTAGAAATGATCCAAATTAAGGTACACTCCAACGCCATAAATTTTAGAACTGACATATAAAAAGTAAGCTCGATCTAGAACTCTATTATATAACTATTAAAATATTTTACAATACCTACTTGACATAACAATTTTTTAATAATTGATACTATAATTTAATTTTAAATACTCTTAACATGACGCACCAATTTTATTTCTCTTGACACGTCACTTTCTAAAGGATCTTTCGCCCCCGATTCGCAAAATAAAGACTCTAATAAGCTTCACGAAATTAAGACACCACTCAGTTTCTCTCGAACTCTCCGTGATCACACAACTCAATATGTAACTGAGAAATGTAAATTTCGAGTTTTTGTTTATTTTGGAAACAAAATTTAAATCTTAAACTCAATAGGTAATCATCACAGTCATTTGATAATTTATTAAAATTTCTTTTAAATCAATCACGTACATTAAATTTTCACAAATAAAACAAAACTTTTTTATAATTATTAATCCCTCACAGCTGATAAAAATCGCTAAAAAACGATAAATTCTTCCATCTATTGAGTATACTTCAGCGAAACAGTATTTACTTCCATAAGTACTGTCTTTTGAAATAGCCTTCCAGATATAGGCAAAAGCTAGAAACATCAACAACATCGAGGTTAGTCGTTTCTCATATTTGATTTCTTTATAACTCCATAGTATAATAAACCACACTCTCACACATCACTCATTTCAAACACCGATGAATAAGAAGAATTAACGCAATACAAGACCTTATGCATATCAAATCAATATAGTTATAACCAAAACAGAATTAACATAACAGTTATACAAAACGACACAACAATTTTATAACACAATCATATCATAAAACGTTCGTGTATTTAATTCCTTCAAACTTGATTTGTAAAATTTGTGTATAAACATTTATAGAGAAAAATATAATTTCTGAAGAGGACCCGAACCAAAGGGTCGAAACGTAAGAAAGCATAATTTATTTCCGTCGCTGACCTTGGAAAACCTCTATTGGCCGGACTGAAGCCGAATCTTCAACTAGCAACTTGTCATTAACACGGCCGCATACATCTTTGACTCATTAATTCTCATACTTTCATCAAGCGATAAAGCATTATCCCCAAAAACAAGCCAATCATCCATCCGGCCGCGAATCGTCAGTACCAGAAAGTGCACATATTCTACAAGCGATGGGATGGTCTCGTTGGTAGCGTTCCTGGCTTCGGTCCGTAGGGGCGCGGGACGTTCCCCGCGCTCAGTGCCTTTTTTAAAATTATTATTACTATTAATTGCTATTTGATTATTTTAATTAGTTATCATTATTATTTTAATTAGTTATCTTTTAGTGTCGAAAAATGTATCGAGCACTCTGACTGCTTATTTTATTAGTTTGTACGTTAATTTAAATGTAATAATAAATCTTAATTTCAACTTATATATCTTCTAAAAAAGAGGTTTTCCAAGGTCAGCGATGGAAATAAATGATGCTTTCTCACGTTTCGACTCTTTGGTTTGGGTCCTCTTCAGAAATTATATTTTTCTCTATAAATTTTGATACACAAATTTTACAAATCAAGTTTGAAGGAATTAAATACACGAATGTTTCATGTTATGATTGTGTTATAAAATTGTTGTGTTGTTTTGTATAACCGTTATGTTAATTCAGTTTTAGTTACAACTAGATTGATTTGATATGCATAAGTGCTTGTATTGCGTTAATTCTTCTTATTCATCGGTGTTTGAAATGAGTGGTGTGTGAGCGTGTGGTTTATTATACTATGGAGTTATAAAGAAATGAAATATGAGAAACGACTAACCTCGATGTTGTTGATGTTTCTAGCTTTTGCTTATATTTGGAAGGTTATTGCAAAAGACAGTATTTATGGAAGTAAATACTGTTTTGCTGGAGTATACTCAATAGATGGAAGAATTTATCGTTTTTTAGCGATTTTTATCATCTGTGAGGGATTAATAATTATAAGAAAGTTTTGTGTTTTATTTGCGAAAATTTAATGTACGTGATTGATTTAAAAGAAATTTTGATAAAGTATCAAATAACTGTGATGATTACCTATTGAGTTTAAGATTTTCAAAATTTTCTTCCAAAATAAACAAAAACTCGAAATTTACATTTCTCAGTTACATATTGAGCTGTGTGATCACGGTGAGTTCGAGAGAAACTGAGTGGTGTCTTAATTTCGTGAAGCTTATTAGCGTCTTTATTTTGCGAATCGGGGGCGAATGATCCTTTAGACAGTGACGTGTCAAGAGAAATAAAATTGGTGCGTCATGTTAAGAGTATTTAAAATTAAATTATAGTGTCAATAATTAAAAAAATGTTATGTCAAGTAGGTATTGTAAAATATTTTAATAGTTATATAATAGAGTTGTAGATCGAGCTTACTTTTTATATGTCAGTTCTAAAATTTATGGCGTTGGAGTGTGCCTTAATTTGGATCATTTCTAGGATTAATAATTTTTGAGCCAATTTTCATTGTTTAAAATTTTTACATTGTCGAATCAAAAGTCATGTTTTTGTTCCATTGCATGTTGTGCTAAGGCTGTGTGTATTGTGGTAGTATGTTTGAGGCTATTTTTATGTTGTTTTATTCTGGTTTCAAGGTATCTTTTGGTTTGGCCGATGTATGTGGCATTGCAATCCTTACAATCGATTTTGTAAACTATGTTGGATTTTTGGTTGTTATTTATTTTGTCTTTGGTGGAGCCAGTAATCGATGAAATGTTGTGTTTATTGTTTGTGACTAATGTTATTTTGTATTGGTGGAATAGACGAATTGGTTGACGATAGATGTTTTTTGTGTAAGGAACATTTATTAGTCTGGAAGAATCAAAATTGTAGTTATCCTTTTTTGATTGTTCATTGTGAAATAAAAGTGGGTGGTGTGAAAAGAAATTTATAAATCTGCCTCACCAGGTTGGTTTCCTATACCAATTTGTGATAATTGAATTTTGTATATGGATATATCAAGAAACGGGATTTTTTTATCTACTTCATTTTTCTATGTAAATTGTAATTTTAAGTTATATGAGTTAAAAATCTTTTTGGTGGATTCAATTTTGTCTGTTGGTCGAGCAATAATAATATCATCAACATATCTTTTATATAGTGGGAATAAAAATTTTAATTTTTCCAGACAATTTGTTTCAAGATCAATCATGACGATGTTAGATAGTATTGGAGCCAGAGGTGAGCCCATTGGTAACCCTAAGATTTTTTGGTAAATTTTATTTTAAAATGTAAAGAACGTTGAGAACATGATGTATTCTATGGCTTTAATTATTTCGTTTAAAGGAAATGTTTTTGAAAATAGATTTGATCTTTTTTGAAGGCTTTGAATACCAAGTTGTAATGGGATGTTGGTATAGAGAAAAACAACATCAAACGAGACCAATTTGTAGTTGAGTGCAATTGAGATGTTAAAAAGTGAATGTTTTAGGTGGAAACTATCTTTGACGTGTGAATTAGTCGTATTGATCAATTTAGAAAGTTTAGATTGTATAAATTCAGCTAGTTTATCTATTGGATTATTTATTGATGATACTATTGGACGAACTGGATAAATATTTTTATGAATTTTTGGCAGACAATAGTGACGAGATAGGTTGCAATTTTCAGCTTTTAAATATTTGTATTTATTTTATTTCATCAATGATTTTTAGGGTTTTCCATCTGGAGAGAATATTGTTAATGCCTTTTTGTAGAGTGTTGATGGGATTTCTATTCATTAGTTTGTAAGTTGAGGAATCTGCGAGTAAATTATGAGTTTTTGTAATGTAATCTGATTCGCTATGAATGAGTGTTGAATTTCCTTTGTCAGCTCGTGTAACTAAAAGTTGAGGGTTGTTTTTTAAGAATGAGGACGTGTGTTTTATAATTTGATTAGTGTTGAAAAATGATATTGGAATATTTATTTTGTTCAAGATTTTAGTGAATCTGGTTCTAATTTCGGTTTGGCTAGGTTTGACGAGTAAAAAATCTAATTTTGACTCAAGTTCGGAGATTGATTTGTGTATATGAGTTTTTATGTTTGAGAGTTTGAGGTAAGGAAAACAAAACTTTCCACCTAGAGACAAGAATGTGGAAATGTGTAGCGGAATATCAATGTTGGAGAGATTTATAAGCCATTCTTTCGTTTTATTTAATGTGATTGTCGAATTTATATTATTCAGAGGATCAGTGGAAAGATTATTATTTGTGTCCTGTTGTCTATTAGTAAGAGTTGAGTATAAGATGCTGTGATATTGTGTGTTTGATTGATGTTTTCATAATTTAGGTGATGTATTTTGTTTTGGTTCAGATGGGTTTGTAATGATATTGTTCTTAAAAATTCGTCATGACTGAAAATGTGAAGATGTATGTTCTTGGTTCGTTGAAACCTAAGGTTTTGAAGTTTTTTTTTGTGTTTTTCATGAGAGTTTTCATATGCGAGCTATCAAAATTAATATAATAATACGAATATAAATATATTTCCGCTTACTTTTATGAATTATAATTTATTTGGCATGAGGACGGGTGTGAGTAAAGCGTAAACAATATTTTAGAAGAAAAATAAGTTGTAATTTAGATTTATTATTATATTTAAATCAACGTATAAACTAAAAAAATAAGCGATCAGAGTGTGCGATACATTTTTTTGTATACATTAATAACGCAGAGAATGAAGAGCTAAATAAGTATTGGAATCATCTAGAAGCCTCGCACGTGACGTCACCCGACGGTCGTGCTCAGATTGCTTTTTCCCTCGAAGCCTTCGTTACGGCTTGGCCGCACATGAACGTGCTCAGCGTCCAAGTATTGGTGTAGCTGCCGAAGGCGCGGTCGGGAAACTTTGATGGCGCTCGGCTCTTTCCGAAGCCGTCCGAACGTCGCTCGCTCATGGACATGCGCTACTATGATTGTGTGATAGGCGCGCAAGAGCCTACAGAGGGGGTAACTTTTGCGCGCGATCTGATTGCACTGAGCAGCATTAGGTGTAATTTCTCGTGACCCCGTCGTTGGCTCTCTTCTATGGTCTCTGTTTGAAGATTGTATAATATATGAATATTACATGATTTACTAATGATTTGTTAGTTGAATTCATAAATTGGTTACAATATTTTTCAAGGCCAATTGTTTTTAGTTGCTTACCTGTTTCAAATAATAATGCGGTAATTCCTCCGCTGATGGTACTGTTCCATGAACTTGGAGGTGTCCCTCGATGAATTTTCTTTATACTTCTTTTCGTCTTTTACATTTTTTTATTGTTCCATATGCCATGACCTTCCTCCGATTTGTCATTTTTCTGATATCTGGTTCACAGGATTTTCTTTAGTGTTTAGCATGTACCTTGACAAACAAAAGCACACGAATCTAGAAATTTGTTATTATTACAAGTATAAAATTACATGCATGGAAATATAAAATGAAAATTGTCTTTATCAGTGCTTTGCTTCGGTACATATATTCAAAATTGTTTGGAATGTCGTTAACTATTTTATTACCGGTGTACTTTGAAAATAGAAGGATGTTGGAAACATATTGTTGATGCATGTACAGGTAGAAGTTGACGCATGTAAATTAGTCATTCAATGAAGACTGCAGGAATATTCAGATATTCCTTTTTTCCCTGCATCATGTGAGGGGAAAAAGTCAATTTTTTCATGAATACTTCAACCATAGAAAGTATAATGGAAATATGTCGTTCAACCATGGCTTTGTGTTGGTGCACTTACATTGCAAATTTGTTTGAAATACAATATCCCCAAGAAGCAATTTTCAAAAAGCTGTCCAAAAGTCGGCTAAAAGGGTGCCAAATGTCCGCCCGGAAGTTATCTTACAGTCAAGAACCATCCAAAAAGATAACCGTTGGACATATGATGACTTATAGGTAACTTCCAAGCGGACATTTGGTACCCATTTGGACAACTAATAGACAACTATTTTGAAATTGCTACCTGGGTCGTTTTATTTTGTAGTTATCAGTTCATGATATCTCAAATCCACTGTTATTGAAATTTTTTCAACGAGGAATCCTGTAACAGAAATCACCCTTGAATAAGTGTATATAATGCATTGAACTTCGCGTAAATGTATTATGAGAATTTAAAACTAATTTGACTAAAATGAAGTGGCAATATTAACTTAAAAATGTACGAATAAAATATTTTTTTGAACAATTGTTTTACCGTGATTGAAAAAAATAGGCATTTCTTGCTCGTTGTTGAAAACGTAGTCGAACCATATTTTGCGTAGGTAACGTCTCAGAATATAACAACGTGGCCCGTCGCCATTGTGATAAAAAGAGTAACTCCAACGAGAGATGATGGCGCAGTTCTAATAAGGAGCCGAAAATGTTCAACTGTGAATAACAACGAATATGAGAACGTAATTGATATAATAGTAGAGAGTACATGTACAATAGAGAAAAAACCAGTAATAGAAAGACGCAACCATTCAACAAAATTTTCGACTCGTTAATGTATAGTATACACAGATCAACGAATGCAATAAAACTGAAGAAGCTGTGGGCTGTAGCACAAACGGTGAAACGCAGCAGGGGGCGGGGGGGGGGAGTTACCCCCTTCTCTCAGACCTGCAGCCCGTGTCCAACATTTCACAAGGGGTGCGTGTTCCAGAATGCAGTACCAGCAACTGCCAGTGCTACTAACAGAGACAAACCTCTGCGGCTAATATCAGAGATTAGTAGGGAGATGTACAACGCTCCCCTTTTCGGCGTGCCTTGCAAATGGCGCTAAATCGCGGCGGCGAGTTCGGGAATATGATTTTGTGTGCATCGCCTCTGTCGAGGTTGCAGATTCCCTTGTAGCCGCGCGAGTCGTGAGCACCGCTCCAGTCGATATCGCAGTCAGCGTGCACACGAATGGGTAGCTCGGTGGGGGAAAAGTCTCTGCCCCTCGCTCACTCGACAGGCGAACGGAACGAGGTTTTCCATCCGATCGAGCTCGACATATGTGTGGCCGAACTGCGAATTGGAATATGCATTAAATGAATTGCAAAGAGGAAAACATGCATCGAAAACATTTTTTTTCTTTCGGTTGGCCGTTTATGCCGAGAATGCGGGTTAAAAAAATTAACGACGAACCGCGTTGAAAAATAAAACGCCGAAGCGACCGTGGAAGGTTCAAAAAGAAATCTTGAGCCTTTGCCGCGGTCGTTACGGCGTTTTTTTCCACAGTAAATATTATGAATAAGCGTGTATCATAAATGTTTTTCTATCCACAATGAGCGTCGTGGCTGAGTTGGCAGCGTGACGGATTGACGATGCTTGCGGTCCGGGTTCGATCCCTGGCTAATCGACTTTTTTAATCTAATTTTTTCTTCATTTTATATTCAAAAAGTTTCGAACTTACTCTCGCTTTAGCTATTCTCGCCTGTCCAGGCATTATTTATGATATTTAATTCATATATGTTTAATTTAAAAAAAGACATTGGCTACCATGGATCGAACCCGCGTCGTCTGCACCGTCTGTAACGCTATCGTCTGTAACGTAGCGGTTTTTTTCGACCATTAAAAAAATTATAGTGAGCCATAATTTTGGTGACAAATACAAATTTCCGTCGTCTGCACTCAGAGCCCGCACGCTGATCTATCAACCGCGAGGCTCTTGTGACTGCAAACCTGCCTTACGTATACACACTTATCCAACCTTAAAAAAAAGCGCTGCATACCAATTGCATATTGTTTTTATGACCCCAAAGTATTATTGAAGACAAATGAAAACGATTTCTCCAAATTTCTAAAGTGGTGTTATCCCTTAAAGAAAATAAATTAATTTGTTGATCGTTGTAAAGGTATATTCCCTCTTAAAGACTTTAAGGCGTCTGGCCACCTTGGCCGATCGAAAAATGGGTATATTTAAAAAAAATAATAAAATCGAAAGTATGCGTCGGAATATTTTAATATTTTTTACACGTAAGAAAGGGTTTTAAGAATAACGTTAATAAATTTCCGTTCAAAATATTAAAAAATGGCCCCGTATGCACATTGCCGAGGAGGCCCTCCGCACGATACGCGCGGTCGTTGTCCCAGCTGTTACCCGGTCATGTCACATCTGCAAAAAAACAGCTCATTCGTGAGTAGTGTCGCTACAATGTAGCGTAGCGGTTTTTTTCGACCATTAAAAAATTATGGTGAGCCGAAGAAAAAATTTGTATTTGTCACCAAAATTATGGCTCACTATAATTTTTTTAATGGTCGAAAAAAACCGCTACGTTACAGACGATAGCGTTACAGACGGTGCAGACGACGCGGGTTCGATCCACGGTAGCCAATGTCTTTTTTAAATTAAACATATATGAATTAAATATCATAAATAATGCCTGGACAGGCAAGAATAGCTAAAGCGAAAGTAAGTTCACAATTTTTTGAATATAAAATAAAGAAAAAAATAGATTAAAAAAAGTCGATTAACCAGGGATCGAGCCCGGACCGCAGGATAGAAAAACCGGAGGATAGAAAAACATTTATGATACACGTTTATTCATAATGTCTACTGTTAAAAAAAAACGCCGTAATGACCGCGGCAAAGGCTCGAGATTTCTTTTTGAACCTTCCACGGTCGTTTCGCCGTTTTATTTCTGAACGCGGTTCGTCCTTAATTTTTTTAACCCGCATCTCGGCATAAACGGCCAACCGAAAGAAAACAATTTTCTCGATACATGTATTTCTCTTTGATTTTCATTTAATGCATATTCCAATCCGCAGTACGGAAAACCTCGCTCCGTTCGCCTGTCCAGTGAGCGAGGGGCAGAGACCTTTCCCCCACCGAGCTACCCATTCGTGTGCACGCCGCCGCGATTTAGCGCCATTTGCGAGGCACGCCGAAAAGAGGAGCGTTGTACATCTCCCTACTAATCTCTGCTAATATGTACTTGGGGATATAGGATCACAGTGTTGCCAGTGAATTTGGGAACACAGTCAAGGAGATGCATGGACAATGTTCGCAGCTCTCGTTTTTAAATAAAAAGATGAAGTTGGCACATTTTTTAAAACTTGCTGAAATAAATACTTGTAGCCAAAGCATGTGGGCTTAGATGTTGGAATGGAATCATTGTATGTGCACCGAAATTAAATCGGCTGCTAAGCATTTTAATCAGCTTAACAGAATTATCGATGAGAGTAGAGGTACTAGGGGGGTTCTGACCCAAGGGGAGGTGGTGTGTCAAGAGTAGGGAAGCCAAGGTGGCGCCACCGTCGAGGGGAGATCGCCGGGCACGTGTGACGTCACGGAGGGGACCTCTATGGAAGGAGTAGTCATGTGGTCCGTGAAGCGACTGGCGGGAGGGGGAAGTCAGCGTCGATGTGTGCTGTGTGTGTGTGTGTGTGTGTGTGTGTGTGTGTGTGTGTGTGTGTGTGTGTTTGGGGGTATGCGTGCGTGCGGGCGGGCGTGTGTGTGCGCGTGTGTGTGTGTGTGTGTGTGTTCGTGTGTTTCTGTGTGTGGAAGGAAGGGGGAAGGGGCAAAAAGAATGCTTTGAATCATATGACAATAAAACAATAGTTTATTAATAATTAAATTGAGCAATGACGTTGCATAGTATATATTATACATCAAATATTTGGTGTGTGCGTGTGCGTGTGTGCGTGTGCGTGTGTGTGTGTGTGTGTGTGTGTGTGTGTGTGTGTGTGTGTGTGTGTGTGTGTGTGTGTGTGTGTGTGTGTGTGTGTGTGTCAAATATCTGCAGTGGATCCGTTATCCTGGAACATGATAAAGCATCCATCTTATTAACCTATCAAACATAATCATATTTTGAATCATACTAAAGATAATACAAACCATCGACCCAATATAAGTCAAAGCAGGTGGGGCACGTGTCGCGGATCGAAACTTGGTGGGTCGGCCCGATGCAGTTGATACAAAAGATCCCCCGAATGTTGTTGAATCATTCGCTGAAGTGGCCACATCTTTGGATCAGTCGATCGACCACGTCCCGCATATCGAAATAGCACGACACACAAAATATCGCCCAATCGTTTTCGGTAAAATATTCATAGTTCACACAGCACATCACGTCCCGGTTCAACCGATTTATTTGCTGCTGGCCCACAATTATTTCCCGCATACAATGAACTCCCTCGTCTGAGGCATAGCCCAACCCGCTATCCACTGATTCGGTATCACTTTCCAGTTCAGCCAATTCCATATCATCGTGTGCAAGCCGTTCAATTTCGCCCACTCATCGTCGTCATCATCGGCGATATCAATGACTACTTCATCTGCCACAACTATCACTGGGTCGGTATCAGCGATATTCACCACCACCTCCATGCCATCATCGACGAGATCCTTCAATTCGATTTAACGCGACATTGTTCTTGAGTGATTTTCCGTTTTCGGACTCTTTCACACTGACACCTCGGAGGTTGAAGACTGGAATGGCGGAAACTGCAGTTCCGATCCTTCTTCGGATTTCGATTTTTGGATCCTCATGGGCTTATAGTAGGGTGGGGGATGGTCAACAGGATGTGAAAATGGTTTTCAACATTAGTTGAGACTTGTAGAAAAAAAACCTTGCAAGATGCTGCATCCTGGCCAGGGATAAAAGATAAGTTTTTTCTTAACTATCTCTATGGGGTAGGCATCTGCTATCCAGAAGAGTGTGCACTCGTGGAGGTGAAAGCTGGCCAGGCTCTCCAACCACTGACTTTTATGATCTCTACAGAACAGCGTAAGGTCATGGAGACAAAACTGGTATATTATAAAGAGCATCTTAGAGATTTCAGATTACCGTCTAGGCGCAACTTGACGTCATTTCAAATATTCTGTCCAGATATCGGGTGCTGATACATTTCACTTAAGAACGCAAAATCCCCAACAAAAATGCTTTATTGTTTGGAACTGCCCAAAGAAACGCTGTTTAAAAAAAATAAAATAAAAAAACCGAGGTCTTGGTTCCATTCCGAATGAAAATGCCAATTGCATCCGCCTTGTCTCAAAGCTCGACGACACTCGAGACAGGTCCTGACAGGTTTCTCGGGAAAACTATAATCTTTAGGGACCAAAGGGACCGCAGATGGACCACTTGAGCGCAGCTACACTCTTGAAAAGTCGAGGTCTTCATTCCGAAAGATAGTGTCAAGATGTTTGCATGCGCGTCCACTCCTGTCACGAGTCTCGCCAACACTTTAAACAGGTCTCGACAAGTCAGGATTTCTTGGAAAAAATATAAACTTTAGGGATCAAGGGCCGTTGGTGCCGATGGGCCACTTGAGCTGCAGGACCCATAAAATCTTTTGACCCGATGCATCCCGACTTCCTGTTTTTTTTGTCTAGCGTTCCGCGAGCAATCTACGCGTTATCGGAAAACTCTGTTTTTTCCCGAGAGAGGGCCGAACTTTTTTTTCCCGAAGAGCCTTTTTAATGATCTGCTCCGCTCAAATCTGACCACACTTTGCATGAAGCAGTCAGTCTGTTAAAATCGTGGAAGTTTTTTGTACTCATCAACATGCAGCAAATCTTACATGACCAAGCCGTGCTTTTACACTCGATCGCAGATTTTACCGCATCGGAGCAACGATGCGTCGAGTTCATCGAAGGGCTGCAAACGCAAAGCCGGATTAAGCGCCCGCGATTATTAATTGGACATCAACAGGCACTCATAGCCCACATAGAGCGTCTGGAAGGATTGAGAAATTGTGTGCAGAGTCGTTTCGTACACACAGGCACAGGACATGGTGATCATGAGTTAATCTGGCGAGAGATTGAAACATCCTTCGAGAGTCGGATATTGACCGGTTCCATCATAACACGCGAAACTGCGAACTATTTAGCACAAGCGATTTGAACGAGTGGTATGAATAACGTGTTATTGAGCCCACTTTAACCTTACTCGATGAATTTCAAGAACGTGATAGTGGCTGCGCTCTGCAGAAAATACTTAACCTGACGATAAATGTGAATAAGTATAATCCGATGTGTGCCGGGTGCTCCATATCATTGCCGTGGGAAATAATGATGAAGAAGGCCGTCGTTAACGTCAAATCTAAGGATAACGCATGTTTCGCATGGGCAGTTGTCGCAGCTCTATACCCAGCTGGACGACACAGTGCCCGTCCATTTTCTTACCCTCATTATTCGACAGTACTGAATCTCCAGGATATCGAATTCCCGGTGACGATACATCAAATAAAGAAATTTGAAGCTCATAATAATGTATCGATCAACGTGTATACCACCACTACCAAAAAGGACATTATTCCAATACGCGTAACTCAACACAAGAAGGAAAAGCTTATCAATTTGCTGTATCTGCAAGATACCGAGGACAGCAATGTAGGGCACTTCGTATGGATTAAGAACCTGTCGAGACTCGTGAGGGCACAACTGACCAAAAAGAAGCATAAGAAATACATATGGGATCGGTATGTAGTTACCATAATATATATATAAGTAATTATATATGCTAGACGAATTAAACAATACAATCTTGTTTTTTTTGCAGGTGTCTGCACCACTTCGAATCAGAGGAAAAATTGCAATCACACGAGGTCGATTGTGGAGCAATAAATGACTGTGCGATTCGACTACCAAACGATACCAATAAGTGGCTCCAGTTCAGCAACTTTAGCCGGAAAGAGCGACAACCCTTCATTGTGTATGCTGATTTGGAGTGTGTGTTGGCAAAGACCGATGGGGAGAACCTATCGAAAGATATGTATCAACACCATGAAGTGTTTAGTATCGGATACTGTGTGTGTGTTGTTCGTATGACGTTTCATTATCTTCATATCACTCGCGTCGCAGTGCTGATTGTGTATCGTGGTTTGTTGAAGAACTACAAAATCTAGCACTGCGGATAAAAGAAATTTTCTATGATAATATACAGGGTGCGCCAGAGAAACTTACTTATTTGAAAAAATTCCCGCGCGGTGAGTTGGGTGGGTAGAGGGGCGAGAGGGGGCGCATCTGGAGGGGAAAGTTCCCAAGTTTGTTTCTCCCTCCAGTCAGTTGCCATCATGCTCTGGTCTAGAGAGCAGCGGGCCTTCGCAGTCGAGAGCTTCTTTCCTAACGGTCGCTCACTTGTTGCTACGCAACGTGCCTTCCGCGCTCGCTTTGAAATTCCTCCTCACAGACTCGTTCCTGGCCGTAATTCGATTCTGTCGTGGGTTAACTCATTTCGGGAGTGTGGAAGTGTCGCTAAACCCAGAAATGGACTTCAACGGACCATCAGAACTCCGGAAAATGTCGAAAGAGTGAAGCAGTCAGTTACCGTGAATGGAGCTCGTTACAGGAACATGATCGAGGAATTTTTTCTTCCAAGACTCGAAGAAATGAACGTTAGGAACGTGTGGTTTCAGCAAGATGGAGCCACAGCACACACAGGACGAGACTCAATGAATTTGTTGCGACAACATTTGCCCGACCGCCTCATCTCTCTCAGAGGCGATCTCCAATGGCCGGCACGCTCTCCAGATTTGACTCCATGCGATTTCTTTTTATTGGGTGATTTGAAATCTCTGGTTTATGTCGATCGACCACGGACCATAGCACACCTCAAGAACAACATTCGCGACGCCACTGCCAACATACCGTTTGATATGCTGCAAAGAGTGGATACGAATTTCAAAAATCGACTTCATCGGTGTATGCGCAATGGGGGTCGCCATTTATCCGATGTCATTTTCAAGACTGCATGAAAAAAAAATTGGGATATTGTATTCTCAAATAAAAAAAAATTTAAAACAATAATTGAAGAACTTTTGTTTTTATTGACCTTTCAAATAAGTAAGTTTCTCTGGCGCACCCTGTACCAATGATGTATTTAACACCGAGTGAGTGGGCTAGTTTTCGAGCAGCAACTCAATGTCACATATGTGAGAAACCATTTGCGCAAGAAGATGTACGCGTTCGAGATCATTGCCATCTGGCTGGGCGCTATAGAGGCCCTGCCCATTCCACCTGCAACCTAAATTACAAACAGTCATTTTTCATTCCAGTAGTTTTCCACAATTTATCCGGTTATGATGGGCATTTTATAATCAAGGAAGTAGCCACAGCGATCGAAGGAACAACCAATGTGCTTCCAATCACAAAGGAGAAATACATCTCTTTTACGAAGCATGTTAAAATTACAGATGATTCAAAACACAAGATCCAATTGCGCTTTATCAACTCATATAAATTCCTCAACACGAGTCTCGGAAAATTGGCCTCATTCTTGACCGAAGACAAACTCAACATTTTACGCACGCAATTCCCAACTCTCTCGATAGACGATTTCAATTTGTTGACACGAAAAGGGGTCTTCCCTTATGAATATATTGATGACGCGACGAAGCTAGACGACACTTGCCTACCACCACGTGACGCATTTTACAGTTCCCTGACAGATGCTACAATATGTGAGAGCGAGTACGCACATGCTGAGAACGTTTGGGAGCGGTTCCCCATTCGAATACTGGGTGACTATAGCGATTTGTATCTGAAAATAGATGTCTTGTTATTAGCCGATATTTTCGAAAACTTTCGAAATACATGCATTGAGAGCTATGGCCCAGATCCCACATATTACTACACATTGCCCGGATATACCTGGGATGCAATGTTAAAACACTCGAATGTCAAGTTTGAATTACTAACTGACATCGACATGGTTTTATTCATTGAGCGGGGTATACGCGGTGGTCTAAGTCAATGCTCGAACCGATATGCACATGCTAATAACAAGTACATGGAGTCGTTTAGTCCATCGAAACCATCATCATACTTGATGTATTTTGATGTCAACAATTTGTATGGATGGGCAATGTGCCAGCCCTTGCTATATACAGATTTTCGATGGGTCAACGACGTGTCCAATTTTGATCCATCATGCATCGCGCTAGACTCACCTATAGGCTACATCCTTCAAGTCGACTTGGAATATCCCCAATCTCTACATGATGCGCACAAAGACCTACCGTTTTGTCCAATACATCAAAAACCACCAGGTAAGCAAGGGGAAAAGCTGTTGGCAACCGTCTACGATAAAAAGCGCTACGTCATACACTACCGGAATTTTTAACAGTGCTTACGCCATGGACTTTGCCTCAGGAAAATCCATAGAGTCCTACAGTTTACACAATCCCCACGGTTGCGTTCGGATATCGAGTTAAATACCCAGTTTTGAACGCTTGCCAAAAACGATTTCGAAAAGAATTTGTTCAAATTAATGAATAATGCGGTCTTTGGCAAAACGATGGAGAATGTGCGCAATCATGTAGATGTAAAGCTTTTTAAAAAAAGGGAGTGCAGGTATGGCGCATAGGTAATGATTGCGAAGCCAAACTTTCGCAGCCGAAGTGTTTTTTCGGAAAACCTCATCGCCGTGGAATTGCGCAATCTCGAGGTGAAATTCAACAAGCCGATATATGTGGGTATGTGCATACTCGACATATCCAAAACGTGCTTGTATGGATTTCATCACGAGTATATGGTACCCCGGTATCGAGATAAATGTAAAGTCATGTATACCGATACGGATAGTCTCATATATGACATTGAAAACGATGATATAGATGCAGACATGAAGCGCGATATTTTAAAATACGATACAAGCGATTATTCGGCGGACAATAGGTGTGGTATACCGCTCGTCAACAAGAAGGTACCCGGTCCCATAAAGGACGAATGTAGTGGAGCAATTATGACCAAATTTATTGGAATTCGATCGAAAATGTACGTGACACGTGTCGAGGGTAAGAAGGACGCGAAAAAAGTTAAAGGCGTCAAGAGTAGCGTTGTCGCGAGGACAATCACGTTTGACGATTATGCTCAAGGCTTGAAGGAAAATATTGAAATGGAGCGTAGTCAAACGTGCATTCGATCAAAATTACACCAAGTCTATACCATTCGCGAGACGAAAATTGCTCTGAGTCCTCATGATGATAAACGATATATCATACCTGGGACCTCTGATACCCTACCATGGGGGCATTATAGAATACCGTCGTAAAACGTTATGCAATTGTTTTTTCTACAACCTTGATGTAAAATTGCGTGCATTTTTTTGTGAATATCGATGTATAAAACTCATGAAAATTATGTGTATATTTTGCCCCCCCCCCCCTCGATGTAAAACTTATTAAAATTGTATTTATTGTTGTATGTATTTAATTGTGTTAGAATGGATTTATTATTTTCTGTAAATAAAGAAACGGATTTTTTATAATCCCATGCGTTTATTCACTTTATCCTTCTCATCATTCCCACGTTCCACGAAAAAAGAGATTATCGACGGCGAGAAGAGGGGGAAAAAAGCAAGCCTGCTGTGGAGTCGGTCGGAGGCCTTGGAGGGATGCGGAGGCGACCACCAGTTTAGGTCAAGAGTCATAAAACATACATATTTTTCCACTTTCTTTATTATCGACTACAAATCGGATTTACTTATCCAACTATTGTAGCTATTGTCGAACCCTAGCCATTTAACAAACATTCTTCTACCGCGCTTCTTCAATACTGCTTCAATGAGATAGATATCCGGGTGCTTGATACTGAGAAGCTCTTGTTCGTAGAAACCACCGTCGATCGGTTCATCATTAGGGTCCTTCAAGTGGGACGTCACGGGATGAGTTTTTTTCACACGATAGATTGCAAATATTTCCGTTGTCCAGTTTGGGGTGTAACCCTTTTCGAAAACAGTCTTAAATTTGCTGATTCTACCTTTATTACCAACGGCGAATTTCGGTGATCTTTTCATTAGGTAGAACTAAATAAAGCGGTCGAAGAGCATAGCATTTTTATATACCGTAAGGGATAGGGGGGCGCCAGCCCCCTGGGCTCTATACAACCAAAAAAAGCGCATCCACGCTGAACTGCTGCCATTTTGATAGGAGCGTATCGTTCCCTAAATTTGTAACCGTGTTCTACAGTAAGTTGACATATTACTTGTCGTTTTTAACTCTGAATCGGTGTCGTCAAATCGAAAATCTAATGGCATCTTACCAATGTGATGCGATATCAACACCTCGAATTACGTAACACCCGGCTTACGTTAATTAGCAAATACGTAAAAAAAACGTCGATATTGGAGGTGTACAAATTTAGGGAACGATAAGCGCGTATCAAAATGGCAGCAGTTCAGCGTGGATGAGCTTTTTTTTGGTTCTATAGAGCCCAGGGGGCTGGCGCCCCCTATCCCTTACGGTATATAAAAATGCTACGCTCTTCGACCGCTTTACTTAGTTCTACCTAATGAAAAGATCACCGAAATTCGCCGTTGGTAATAAAGTGAGAATCGGCAAATTTAAGACTGTTTTCGAAAAGGGTTACACCCCAAACTGGACAACGGAAATATTTGCAATCTATCGTGTGAAAAAAACTCATCCCGTGACGTCCCACTTGAAGGACCATAAAGATGAACCGATCGCCGGTGGTTTCTACGAACAAGAGCTTCTCAGTGTCAAGCACCCCGATATCTATCTCATTGAAGCAGTATTGAAGAAGCGCGGTAGTCGAATGTTTATTAAATCGCTAGGGTTCGACAATAGCTACAATAGTTGGATAAGTAAATCGGATTTGTAGTCGATAATAAAGAAAGTGGAAAAATATGTATGTTTTATGACTCTTGACCTAAACTGCTGGTCGCCTCCGTATCCCTCCAAGGCCTCCGACCGACTCCACAGCAGGCTTACTTTTTTCCCCCTCTTCTCGCCATCGATAATCTCTTTTTTTCGTGGAACGTGAGAATGATGAGATGGATAGAGTGAATAAACGCATGGGATTATAAAAAGTCCGTTTCTTTATTTCCAGAAAATAATAAATCCATTCTTACACAATTAAATATTTACAACAATAAATACAATTTTAATAAGTTTTACATCGGGGGGGGGGGGCAAAATATACAAATAATTTTCATGAGTTTTATACATCGATATTCACAAAAAAATGTACGCAATTTTACATCAAGGTTGTAGAAAAAACAATTGCAAAACGTTTTACGACGGTATTCTATAATGCCCGCCATGGTAGGGTATCAGAGGTCCCAGGTATGATATATCGCTTATCATCATGAGGACTCAGAGCAATTTTCGTCTCGCGAATGATGTAGACTTAGGATAATTTTGATCGAACGCACGTTTGACTACGCTCAATTTCAATATTTTCCTTCAAGCATTGAGCATAATCGTCAAACGTGATTGTCCTCGCCACAACGTTACTCTTGAAGCCTTTAACTTTTTTCGTGTCGTTCTTACCCCCGACACGTGTCACGTACATTTTCGGTCCAAGTCCAATAAATTCGCTCATAATTGCTCCATTACATTCGTCCTTCATGAGTTCGGGTACCTTCTTGTTGACGAGCGGTATACCATACCTATTTTCCGCCGAATAATCGCTTGTATCGGATTTTAAAATATCGCGCTTCATGTCGGCATCTATATCATCCCTTTCAATGTCATATATGAGACTATCCGTATCGGTATACATGACTTTACATTTATCTCGATACCGGGGTACCACATACTCGTGATGAAATCCATACAAGCACGTTTTGGATATGTCGAGTATGCACATACCCACATATATCGGGTTGTTGAATTTCACCTCGAGATTGCGCAATTACACGGCGATGAGGTTTTCCGAAAAAACACTTCGGCTGTGGAAGTTTGGCTTCGCAATCATTGCCTCTGCGCCATGTCTGCCCTCCCATTTTGTTAAAAGCTTTACATCTACATGATTGCGCACATTCTCCATCGTTTTGCCAAAGACCGCATTATTCATTAATTTGAACAAATTCTTTTCTAAATCGACTTTGGCAAGCGTTCGAAACTGGGGATTGTGTAAACTGTAGGTAAATCTATGGATTTTCCTGAGGCAAAGTCCATGGCGTAAGCACTGTTGCAAATTCCGGTAGTGTATGACGTATCGCTTTTTATCGCAGACGGTTGCCAACAGCTTTTCCACCTGCTTACCCATCGGTTTTTCATGTATTGGACAAAACGGTAGGTCTTTGTGCGCGTCATGTAGAGATTGGGGATATTCCAAGTCGACTTCAAGGATGTAGCCTATAGGTGCGTCTAGCGCGATGTATGATGGATCAAAATTGGACACGTCGATGACCCATGGAAAATCTGTATATGGCAACGGCTGGCACATTGCCCATGCATACAAATCGTTGACATCAAAATACATCAAGTATGATGATGCTTTCGATGGATTAAACGACTGAATGTACTTGTTATTAGCATGAGCATATCCGTTCGAGCATTGACTTAGACCACCGCGTATACCCCGCTCAACGAATAAAACCATGTCGATGTCAGTTAGTAATTCAAACTTGACATTCGAGTGTTTTAACATTGCATCCCAGGTATATCCGGGCAATGTGTAGTAATACGTGGGATCTAGGCCATAGCTCTCAAGACATGTATTTCGAAAGTTTTCGAAAATATCGGCTAATAACAAGACATCTGTCTTCAGATACAAATCGCTATAGTCACCCAGCATTCGAATGGAGAACCGCTCTCAAACGTTCTCAGCATGTGCGCACTCGCTCTCACATACTGCAGCATCTGTCAGGGAACTGTAAAATGCGTCACGTGGTGGTAGGCAAGTGTCGTCTAGCTTCGTCACGTCATCAATATATTCATAAGGGAAGACTCCTTTCCGTGTCAAAAAATTGAAATCGTCTGTCGAGAGAGTTGGGAATTGCGTGCGTAAAATGTTGAGTTTGTCTTCGGTCAAGAATGAGGCCAATTTGTCGAGACTCGTGTTGAGGAATTTATATGAGTCGATGAAGCGCAATTGGATCTTGTGTTTTGAATCATCTGTAATTTTAACATGCTTCGTAAAAGAGATGTATTTCTCCTTTGTGATTGGAAGCACATTGGTTGTTCCTTCGAACGCTGTGGCTACTTCCTTGATTATAAAATGCGCATCATAACCGGATAAATTGTGGAAAACTACTGGAATGAAAAATGACGGTTTGTAATTTAGGTTGCAGGTGGAATGGGCAGGGCCTCTATAGCGCTCAGTCAGATGGCAATGATCTCGAACGCGTACATCTTCTTGCGCAAATGGTTTGTCACATATGTGACATTGAGTTGCTGCTCGAAAACTAGCCGACTCACTCGGTGTTAAATACATCATTGGTATATTATCATAGAAAATTTCTTTTATCCGCAGTGCTAGATTTTGTAGTTCTTCAACAAACCACGCTACACAATCAGCACTGCGACGCGAGTGATACGAAGATAATGAATCGTCATACGAACAACACACATAGTATCCGATACTAAACACTTCATGGTGTTGATACATATCTTTCGATAGGTTCTCCCCATCGGTCTTTGCCAACACACACTCCAAATGAGAATACACAATGAAGGGATGTCGCTCTTTCCGGCTAAAGTTTCTGAACTGGAGCCGCTTATTGGTGTCGTTTGGTAGTCGGATCGCACAGTCATTTATTGCTCCACAATCGACCTCGTGTGATTGCAATTTTTCCTCCGATCCGAAGTAGTGCAGACACCTGCAACAAAAACAAGATTGTTTTGTTTAATTCCTCTAGCATATATAATAACTTATATATATGATGGTAACTACATACCGACCGCATATGTATTTCGAGACGGAAAGGCCGTCTCAGGTGCGAAAACGCCTCCCCCCGAAATATGAAGACCAACAATGTTGTCATGCGCGGACATTACCTTCAGGCGACCATGTAAGAAACGGCGAGCGAAGGTCTATCTCTCTCTCTCTCTCTCTCTCTCTCTCTCTCTCTCTCTCTCTCTCTCTCTCTCTCTCTCTCTCTCTCTCTCTCTCTCTCTCTCTCTCTCTCTCTCTCTCTCTCTCTCTCTCTCTCTCTCTCTCTCTCTCTCTCTCTCTCTCTCTCTCTCTCTCTCTTTCTCTCTCGGTGGGTAAAAGGTGAAATTATTGAAAATTAAAAGCAGCAAAGTGGGGGAAAAAGATTCGAGAAAATTCGAGAAAATTCGACGAACGACCAAGACACTTGGGAAGGGGAACAAAAACGCGGCAAAAGATGAGTATAAAAGAGCCGTTCTGGAGCCACAAAAGGGTTTTCTGTTTTTGACCTCCAACCCTGACGCAAGTAGCGAAAGAAGGTATCGGTACGAGCGGCAAAGCGAGGAAGATATCGGACTAAGGAAAGCGTCAGGGAAAAGAGGAAGGAAAAGGAGTGAAATAAAAGAGACATTATTGGTTGACATTGCACTGCTCATTGCGGCAGTAATAGTGAAAATGCAGCGTTCAATAATCCCGATTAAGGAACGTGTGATAAGGCGCAAGTAGCGAAAGGGAGTCCTAACGGATACCCGATTAAGGAACGTGCCAACTAACGCAAGTAGCAAAAGGGAGAGGTGAATGCGCTCGATTAACGAAAATGCTGCGATAAAGAGGGAAATGAAAACGGAGGTCTCATAGAATAATAAAAAGAAAAAAGATAGAAAAGAAGTAGAGAATTTAAATTCGGAGGATTCAAAACAAATCCAGCTGACGAGAGTCAGAAACGTCGGAGCAAGGAAAGAAAGAGAGTAATAGAACTGCCGGCTCGCACCGAGAGAAAAAGAGAGAGAAACGAACAACACATGGGCAGTGGCCGCGGTAGGCCTATCTGTCGAATGTGACAGATCCGCGAGCAAAACACACATGCGAAAACACACAAATACAAAGACACATTTAAACACTGCGGCTCACTACACTCAAACACACACACGTCACACATCAAGAGACGCGGCAGCGTCTTGACGCCAAGTAATAAAAAAAAAAAATTTACGCCACTGATCGATGCCACCGATCTCGACGCCACTGACCGACTGACGACACGCCGCGACTCTTTATACAGTAAGTTGGGCTCTAGCAGACGACGTTTTAACTTTGTTCCGATATTATGCGAAAACGCGGCAACAAATCGAAAATCTAATGACAGTTTACCAATGTAATGTGATTTTTTCCTATCGATTTTGTTCGGGCTGTTTTTCGATTTGTCCACTCAATCTCGGGATCTCATAATTTACGGCCGAATTTTCGGGTGACTTTTTACCCCAAAAAATTTTCAACACTCGTCCATTGTCTTTCATTGAATGAAATAAAGTCGTTGGCTCATATCGTAAACATAACACATACGCCGTTCTGTGAATTGATTAACACTTTAGCGCAACAGGCACAGCAACGCCACCGCTCTCTCGAACGGCACGACTCGAACTACATCCTGCTTGCAATATATATATATATATATATATATATATATATATTGTGACGGCGTATTTTCGCCTCACAAATTTCCTCGATGCTCTCGCGATTTTTATAGGCATGGCTCGGCAGAAGAGGCGTCTCTCGTCGTCCAGAATCTCTCTCGAGCGATCCAACAGGGCTTAAATTATATTTGGTCGGTTCTAATTTACATTCATAGTATTACATGTTAATGCGAGCGAGAGACAGCCTCTTACCGGGGAACGTCACATCAACGCATCGCGGCCCAATCATCGGCAACGTCGAGGTTGGCGAGGAAAGTCTTTCCTCAGACGACTTCGGCTAGAGTCAGCTCACCTCGGCCCAACTTTCCTCATCGCCGAAGCCGTCGAGGTCGGTCGTCGGCGTTCCTGTATGAGGCGCCTCACCTACTCTCGTCCGTTGCGTCGCGTGGCTCCCCTATAATTGGGGGAGGCTTCCTCTATAAAAGCGCGCAAGGTTCAGGTCGTCTCGCGGCGAGCAGCTGGCTTATAGCCTCACCCCGAGCCGTTAAAGCACCGTCACCACAAGCTGTGAGGGAAAAATGTCGTCAATCAAGACTCCACCCGATTTCTAAACATCGGCCAAGTGCACCTTCATCTTGCACGGAAATTCGGGCGATCGTAGGCGACCATCGAGCGAAGGTTCGAATCTCGCTCCGATTCGAACATCTAGAGCGCTCTGTCGTCGATCGCGCCGAATAAACGATATCGGAAGGGGTGGGAGGCCAGGGCTCGCGTTCGCGTGACACGATTTCGAAGAAGAGAGAGGGACTCTAATCTCAGCGTTGGACGAGGAGAGACGTTTCCCGAGCCGTTGCCGCGACCGCCAACTGAGAAAGCGACGCCGCCGCTAATAATCAACGGACGAGACCTGGGGAATTCAAAGGCTCGTTCTGAGGAAAACGCCGGTAGGACTGTCGTCTCGCTCTCTTGAGAATCTAAAATTTGGGCCCTGTGAGTAGAAGTGTAATTATTGAGTGTGTCGGGGAATTGCCCGACTTAGAGCGATATCGTTGTGGCGGAGCGCTGACGCGACCAGGGAGAGGAAAATTATTAAAATCATTCGCGTCGCCTTGTCCTTCTTTTATTATTGGAGAATCGCCGAGAGGGATTCATATTTTTTTTTGTACGCGGGTTTGAGTCCTTAGATTTAGTTGTGCCGTCCCATTGTATGTGCGATCTCCGTCGATTGTTAAGGCACGGGTGCCAGAGTTTGTCGCGGCGGGGATAGACATTGTAAACGACGGAGACGAATTTTTGACGAGTGTAAAGAGAAGCGTTGTTGAGAGGAGAAGGGTAAATAAATTTTGTAACTCGTCAGATCGCCAGTGTTTTTTTTTGGTGCTGCGCTTCGGCCTTCGCCCCTCTACCGAACAGTGTGTAACGCTACCGGGAAAGTTCAAGTTCGCCTCGTTTCTCTCGTAAAATAAATTTTGTTCCGAGGTCCTCCACCTCGGGGCTGGCGCTCAAGAGCGAGAAAACGAGACGACTTTTTGTGCGTGCTCGACGAAAAGAGAGTATCGTTACAATATATATATATGTATTCTAATACAGTCGCTTTGACAGCTCGAGTAACCAAACACGGTTGGTCGAGCGTGGATGTGAAAAAAAAACAAACGGCTCTTATTAGAGCCAAAAATTTATTTAACAAAGGTTCACGTCGTTCAAATTTAGGTGTGGATTATTTATTTGATCCTAACATGCGTATATTAGCCGTGGCGCTCGCGCGGAAACCGTCGGAGAAACAGCGAGGACGATACGCAAATAGATACAGAGTAAGTTAAAAACAAGAATGTGCTCATTTCTTTCACTTGCTTATATAAAATCATTAAAAAATTTGCAGACAGACGTGCATGTGTAGCTTTTGTGTGCCCTGAGAGCATAATCTAGCTTCTATATGTCATTACCAATTTGTGTGTTCATAACCTCGTTCCATTAACATTTTATGAACATATCTTCAAAATTTTCTGAACAGAATCTTGTCATAGACGATGAAGTTTTTTTTTTTGTAGAAAATGCATTCGGCTCTGTAGAATTTATATTGACGCAGAGCTTGACAATTATTTTGCCTGAAATATTATTCATCGCTGAAAAATCTCTCATGAGAAATAAAGGCTTTGTGCAACACGATATATAAACCTAGATCCCCTACGGCATCCAATAGAATATGTAAAATAGAACGCCATTACACGACCATTCCAAGTTCTTGCGAATTTTGTTCATACGAACCCGTGATCAAACATACCGGTATCGAATAGGCAGCCTAATTAACATACATGCGATGCAATCGACACCTGTATATTTGATCACGGGTTCATACGAATAAAATTGGTGCAAACCTGTGATTGTCGCGTAATCGTGTTCTAGGACAACACCTAATGTTTGGCTCGATCTCACAGACTCAAGCCTGACAGCGCTTTCATATGCCTCGCCATTCTTTTCATACTGTGGTGATCACCATATTTCATTGTTGCGGCTGCACAATCTATGTCTACATGGAACGATGATAGTCCGCCATCTCCGAGAAATCTTCGAGTGCCACACCTGCATCGAAGACTTTCCTTGGTTATGTCGTTCAACGCCTTGAAGTTTATCGTCCCAAGTGCGCTCAATGTGTCAAATACTATGGAAAGCCAAACTTCAGATACTCCATGTCACTCGATGCCTCGAATCGAGCAACATTTGGGCATGAAACCCTTTTCCGGTACGAAGAGCGACAACGAAACCTTTTGACATTTTTCCAGCTTGACATAACATAAAAATGATTAAAACATGAATTTTAGCATTTTTCATAAAATGAAAAGGCCTTAGAACTATTGTGCCATCTGGCCAAGGAAGGCCAGATTGTGAATGATTGTGCGCTTTTTAATGTTAACATGAAAGTGTGATTGAAGCTGCATATTTTATGTGTTACGTGATTATCGGCTATTATGTAAATTTAAAATAAGATGATTGTCAACAAAACCTTTTTTTTGTCAGACCGGCTTTAGTTTTAATTTACTGTAAAACAACCTAAGATTTCTTGAATAAAAATCCTGAAACTGAGTATAAATGTGTGATACTAATTTCTCTAATTTCTATTGTGCCAAATTAAATATGATTAATGAAACTGAATTGATTACATTTATGAAACATTTGAAACGTAGGGACCCTCAAACTTTTATTAATAGTCACATATAGGTGACTGGGTAAAAAAAAATATTTTACATTTTTTAGTACAATAAATAAAAGCTTGTCTAAAAGAAAAGTTTTTTTTATATACAAATTTTCCGTACCAATCTGACTGTGTTAAATGAAAAAAAAGAAAAACCGCGTTTGGAAAATATATGGTTCTGCACTTTAAGGTATTTCTTTCACGAACCCGAATATTTAACAAATAACTGATTTTCGTCTATTATTTTTACACGGTGTTTACATTCCTTTATTCAACCGAATTCATTTTGAACGATAAATGTCAATTGTCTAAAAGAAAGAAAAAAAAGATGAGTTCTCTTTGAAAATGAACTTTATTGAAAGTATGGCCCGGCCACGGTGACCATTGGCATTGAGACATGTGTGCCATTAAGCCTTCATGCGACGTTGGCTCGCTCCACCTCTCCGTTTCGTCGCCGGGAGAAAAACTGACGTCTTCATTTACATAAAAGTCAATATTTAATAAATGCCGTAGACGGATCATTTAATTTTTGGGTGACAATTTTGGTAATATACTGGATGATTTGACATTTTTTCATAACATCCTTAACATTTTTTACACTATTCCGTGTGTAAAACTGCCGATCGGCATGAGTCTAGGCATCTTCTTATGTAAAAACTGTTTGTTGAATTCAAATTTAAAATTAAATTAGGAAATTAAAAATTCAATTCAAAATTATTAATATCAAATATTAAAATTTGAAGGGTGCATTCAGTATATGTAACGAATCCACTATATAAATTTGAACAAATGGTAACATTTGATCATTTGACCCGAAGCTTCTTAACGATATAAGGAAAGACGTGTATTCTTGAGCAGCCTCCAGCAGGGTAAATGTGACGCGTTATCCAAGTGCATCCGGTTTTTGTTTACAATGAACAAATCGATTTGCATTCCACTCGCTGAACACGCAAATAAAATAACGCAATGAAGTTGGATTTTCGTAAAATATTTTTATTGATCTCTAGTTTTTTTAATTAAAAGTTTTCTCCTGCTGCAACAAACAAAGCGCAATTCATGAAACATGGAGACGGTATATCAAAAAGTAAAACATTAAGACGTACAGACTTGGGCGTAATTCTATTTATAAATACGAATATGAATTTATTCACATCGTGATTTTCATGTGAATATAAATACAAATGTATTCATACTTCACTTTTTGTATTCACATGCATGCATACAAATACAATTGTATTCACAAATATTCTGAACATACAAATAGATTCACAGAAAAAATTGTGAATATTAACAAAAAAGTGAATATTTACAAAAAATCCTGTGAATTAAAAAAAATACACATCAAAATCTGTGAATGCAAATGTATTCATAAAAAATTGTAAATACAAAAAAATTCACAAAATAAGTTGTGAATTTTTTCATATTTAAGACAAAATCAAATTCACAATAATTAGATTAAAATTTACACCATTAGTGAGTTCGTACGCATTTTGAGAGAAAACATTGCCTCGAGGCAAAGAAATTTTTGCACAAAACTTTTTGTGCGAAAATTCCTTTGTCTCAACACAATGGTTTCTCTCAAAATACATAAGAATTCACTTGTGGCGTAAATTTTAATATAATTGTCGTGAATTCGATTTTAATTTTCTTCAACTTGAGGAAATTCACAACTCATTTTGTGAATTTTTTCATATTTATGATGTAATATTTGGAACTCACTTTTTTTGCAAAAATTTCTTCGCCTCGACGCAATGTTTTCTCTCAAAATACGTAAGAACTCACGTTTGGTGTAACGTGAGTTCTTACGTATTAATCGAATACGTTTTAATCTAATCATTGTGAATTTGATTTTAATTTGTCTTAAATACGAAAAAATTCTGAACTTATTTTGTGAATTTTTTTGTATTTACAATTTTTTGTGAATACATTTGCATTCATAGATATTGATTTGAATTTTTTTTAATTCACAGGATTTCTTGTAAATATTCACATTTTTTGTGAATACAGTAGAACCTCGATTATCCGAACCAATTGGGACCGAGACTAGTTCGGATAATCAAAAGTTCGGATAATCGAAACGTGGGTTATTTGTGACGAGATCATAAACAACAACCTTTTACATAAAAACAGTACAGTACATGTCAAATTTTAATATATATATATATGTACTGTTTTTATGTACATACATATATCAGGTGTTAAAATATATATATATATATATATATATATATATATATTAAACAGCTGAAAAAAGTCGAATGCCTTTTTTAATATATTTTTTATAAAATCGTCAATTTTTAATTGACGAACGGCCGTAACGCGTTTTTGAGCGGCTAAGTCTCGCAGCCGTTTGAGAAGGAGAAGTTGCATTGGGTTGCTCATTGTTGCTCACGGCAGTGGCAGCGAGCAACAATGTATCTTGCGCGCCAACATTCGGATAATTGAGCGTTCGGATAAACTAAGCCATCGTTCGGATAATTGAGGGTTCGGATAATCGAGGTTCTACTGTATTCCCAATTTTTTTCTGTGAATTTATTTGTTCACGTTCAGAATATTTGTAAATACAATTGTATTTGTATGCATGCATGTGAATACAAATAAGCGAACTATGAATAAATATTTCACTAATAGGCGTTTGTAAATCACCCTGCAAATACGTCGATTTAATAGTGGAAGGGACTGTAGACTTAAAAAAAAAATATTTATAGCATTTGGTAATATACAAGTTTTCAGAAACGACGTGTCCTGTTTTTTTAACTATCTGTTTAAATCTTACCCTTTTAGAATCTTTGAAAAAGTGAAAAAAAATAATACCAAGTAATGAAAAGATATTTAAATTCACTCCTCTTTGAACTGGCGCAGAACGAAAAAAAGATTTTTCCCCTTTCAAAAAGATATGAAATCCCCTTTAAAAACTTTTAAAAAGTAAAAAAAGAACGCCAAGTAACAAAATACCCCCGAAAACATTATTGCTTGTTTGATCATATACAAAATTCTGATTTATCTTGAAATATTTTTTAATTTTATTTAACGAATGCTTTTATTATATTTTTTCAATTAAAATGTACAAAAAAAGTGAAATAACTTTTTATAAAGTAGCCAAGCAAGTTTACTAAAAACGTAAACAAAATTGTTAAACCTTAGAACTAATGTTTTCCTAAATATTTCATTTTTATTTTAAAAATCACATTACTATTATAACAAAAAATTGGTATTACAATTATATAAAAATACAACGTATTTACCACATAAGTACACTGGAAATGCTGTGCAACGACTTGGCGTGCATGGTTAAGAAAAATAGCTCGGCGAAGGATTTCGTCTTTCCGACTACTTAACTCTCAGGTTGGAAAAACATAGACTGCTGCAATTTGTTATGTAACTGGAAATCAAATTTCGTGATCCCGCAAAGTATGGATCAAATCAGTGATGTTCCCCTAGACGACACGATACGTTAAATCTTTTTTTTTTATGCATAATTTAATACGATATATAAAAGTATATTCTTTCTCCTCTATCAGACAACTTTATACATTACATGAAATATATTTCGTATATACTTTTATGTATTGATCCGTCTGTTTGTGTATTGTATCCGTCTCTAAGCCACAGCATCGGCAATTTTAAAATTCGAATTACGGTGCCGTCGTCTTGCTGGTGAACAACGAAATATCTGAGTATCTCTCCTGATATTCATTGCGCTATATTCGATGGTTTTTCCGAGTACAGTCGAATATTCGTCAATAGTGGATATAACGGAGCTCTGACACGGTCACGTGAATTGTGTGGACCGATATATACACCGATAACACTATATATCAATGTTATCTTGTCCGAATCACACTAGCGCAAGGTGCAGGAAATCGCATTGTTAATAACACTGGCAGTTGATGCGTTGTTACAGGTTATATATATATTGTGTATCTTCCCGAGCTATTTCTCTTAACCATGCACGCCAAGTCGTTGCACAGCATTTCCAGTGTACTTATGTGGTAAATACGTTGTATTTTTATATAATTGTAATACCAATTTTTTGTTATAATAGTAATGTGATTTTTAAAATAAAAATGAAATATTTAGGAAAACATTAGTTCTAAGGTTTAACAATTTTGTTTACGTTTTTAGTAAACTTGCTTGGCTACTTTATAAAAAGTTATTTCACTTTTTTTGTACATTTTAATTGAAAAAATATAATAAAAGCATTCGTTAAATAAAATTAAAAAATATTTCAAGATAAATCAGAATTTTGTATATGATCAAACAAGCAATAATGTTTTCGGGGGTATTTTGTTACTTGGCGTTCTTTTTTTACTTATCAAAAGTTTTTATATAAAAATACACGAAGCGAAGATACACACACACAAATACACATGTAACCGCGGCAGCTAGCGCACCAGATCAAAGGAGACACGTACGCGACACACACACACACCGAAGAGAATTAAAACCGAAACCGGGAAAGATTCGCAAGCGACACAAACAAACATACACACACACACACATACAATACCCATCTGCGAGCGAGACAAATACATACACCCTCACATACACTACCTACCGGCGACGAGGCGATGACACACACACACACAGTCAAAAATATGAAGCAGCGTGAGTTGAGCGGACTCTACACATACACACACACAAATACACAGAATATCGGGCAAGCGTAGCGACCAGCGACGAATTTTAAATGTACAGGTCGATTCACAACGGATTGTACAAACGTTAAGAGGAAATTTAGCAATAAATCTACAATTATTATTTGCGAAA